>QEIL01000028.1:0-201588 GCA_003116535.1 Paecilomyces niveus | reverse complement strand
ATCGATTCATACATATCTAGATGATGGCTGTGTGCTAGATAGCTGTGTGCTACAATATCATCTAGCTCGTCCTTATTAGGCAACAGCATGTGTAGCTATCAAATAGCTCGCTGCGCTCCTATTTCCCTTGATCGCTTCAACCTCAGTGGCCCGTCCTGGGGGCTTTAGTGCCCTGTTAGTGTAATGAGATGATGCTTGATTTGCTAGCAAAGTCTAGCAGTACAATACCTGGGAACTGTCACAAATCATGGATGCAACATTACGTTAGTGAGGGATGTAATTACTTAGGCGATGGGCACACTACGGTTTCTGTATGTTAGTAGGAATTGGCCTTATTATCCGTGGGGGTTGTATAACCCCTTCTCCACTAATGGGGTTCTTGAAGAACTAATTTCGTCCATTGCAAAATTTGGCCTAATATACAAACATGGTTATGAAAACATAATGCTCGTAGGTCGGTGCCATTCGACATACAAGTATGTTCATTTCCTCTTAAAATGTTGCACTCGACAATCCGTCATTTCTTGTATCTTGTTTATACTTCCTGCCAGGTCAAACACCATAAAAATGAGGATTAGCCCCGGTATTCTGTCGTTGCTTGCTTTTGGCAATGTCGCACTCTCTGCGCCCCAAATATATTTCCGTTAAGCCCATGTGTATTATTGCTCTAATTAATTAATTCGAGGTTGTACCTACGTATGGTACTCATCGTAGGTTTATTCAGGTGTTGCCGCCACTCAACTTGAGCTCCCGAGTTCCTTTTCTTTCTTTCCCTAAAAAAGAATAGTGGCTAACTAGACTACGTAGTCGAGTAACTACCAGATGCTTAGTAGTAAACCGTCCCCACCTCCAGCGCATTTAGACTCTTTGGCGTCCCCCATTCCTTCTTCCAACGTTACATATACCCTTCCGTACTTTTTCGACCTTCCCTTGACATTTAAAGTATAATATTAGTCTCTACTGCTGGTCGAACACTACAATACAATACATCCTTCTAAACAAACTAGGATCGCAAAATGGAGAAAAAAGATGCCGTGCCATCTACGATAACATTACCCATTCCTGAACCAGCCAATGACGCTTCCAGTCAGCAGCAATTGACTTCTCTCCTCCACACCTGTTGCCGTGCTATTGATCGCCTTCTACAAGGAACACTCGGCAGACATCCTATCAAGTAAGCATATCTTCCCATGGTCGTACGCAACATTCCAAAGAAGTCGAGTTTCATCTTTTTTTCCCCCTCTTCTTTACGTGGATAGTGCACCAAAGGCTTGCCCATACTAACCGCATGCAGGCTCGTAATCCTCGGCATTGCCTTTTATGTTCTTTTCTACCAATCATGTACGCGTTACTGTACCCCGAAGAGGTGCGATACATTCACCGCGATCCTGGAGCTTATGACCTTGTGCTTCTTGATGGTTGGATACTGTGCTAGGGTTTATCTTAAGGAGGCAGCCAGGGTTGAAGAGGCTGAATCGAATTCGACTTCGACTTCCACTCCCGCACTCTGAAGTAACACGATGGTTTCTTTTACTTTTCCTATGATTGCGCAAGCATGCGTTCATTACAGGGGATTTAGTGAATCTGAATCAACCGTCCCACTTTAACATGCTGCACTCACTTTTCCTCCCTTTCACTAAATAATGGAACTGATATCGGCCTAAATAGGGGCACTATTTATGACACTATTCATATGGTAATAGTTCTAAGGAACACTCCTCACGTTGTGTGCATCACACTCGGCAAGCCGACGCTGGCGTATGGGTAGTAAGGCATTCGCTATGGCTGCCACCAGACGCTTTGTCCTTGTGCCAGGTTATCCCCACAGGCTTTGTTGTGCGTGGCGGAGAGTATGGAATGCCGGAGCACGTGCTGAGAATCCCGCATTTTATCACATCCACATGCCCATAACCACAACATGGCCTCATGCACTTCATTTCTGATTATCTAGGAGAGGACTTGGTTGGATGGTCAGGATTGTCTTCTTTTCTTTTAGTCACCGATATTTCCAAAGATTCATAGGGTTTCTTATGGGCTCAGTTGTTGACCTTCTTCCTTCCTCAGCATTAGTGGTACATAGATACATATCTTCCACCAATCACTAGCGGTTATCTTTACATAGAGGATATTACATTTCAGTGAGTTCCGTAGGCTTATACTTCACTAGTTCCCTGTTATCTCCTACATAGCACCCGATCTGGTCGCATACGACATTTTTGTACTAACCCACAATGATGCGCAAGGCCCGTTATCATTCGGAGGGCACGGAGGCGTCGATCAGCGATGGATAAATTCGATCCTGGCCTAAGCAGTCTTAGCAATCATAGAAGAGCATAATGAAAATCGAAACCTACATGCGTGGACATCAATTTTCCTGCCGCCCGCAATTCTTCAGAAAACCTCGTTTTGCATAACAGGTGATTGGTGTAAAAGATACTGTTCTTTCCGGGGAGCTTCTCGGATAATCTCTTGGAACGGCATGATGGGTCTAAGAGCCCTGACTGATACCCTCCACAACACTCCGGACTGTGTTTCATCTTCCTTGTTGACTAGCTCCCATTGCAGACGCACATTCGCATCGCCACCAGGCTGCACGACTCGCATCTGATTCAGTGTGCCGGTCATCTGCGAGTAGTCTAGCCAAAGCTTCTCAGCAGGACCCCGGATGCCATGTATGGGGTTAAAACCCTCCAAGAAGCGAATCATGCCAGCAAAGACGCCCAAGTAGTCCCCTTCACAAACCGGAACAATGGGACAGACCGCCCACTATCTGCAGGTGTAAGAGATAAAAAGATAGACTTATTTGTTGAGCGTTCTGAAATTCCATGATTGTTGTATGGGCTCCACAGTTGAGTGGCTATATGATCTCTCGGCTCAAGCAGTCGAGAAGCAGATTCCTTGTCACGCGAGAACCACACGTTACCAGCATCATTCCATGAAGTCTCCTGCACTTCCAGCATTTGTGCGACGTGTGGCTCATTGAGACACTTTTTGCCAGTGAAGCACCTTTCACTCCACCACATCGCCCGAGTCTCGAGCTGTTCTATTTGAGGGCCATAAAGCTTCTCCCATGAGCTAACTGTGTCCAACAGGGAAGTATTGCTGTTTTTCGAGTACTCCCTGCAGTAGATATCGAACTCTTTTGTCCGATAAAAGAGGATTCTGTCAATACCCGCCTTGTGCATTTTTCCAAACGTTACGCCACAGTCGTTGGTTTTGCTGCGCTTGTCCCATACCCCGCTTCTTCCATGAATTCTTTTGTCGCGACTTTCTCAGCCATGCAAAATTCGTCAAGCGGTCCCTTTGCCGTGGGCAGGGTCGCCGGATCAAGTAGTTTGGCCCCCTTCATGATTATTTCCCATATGACAGTTTCGTTGTATCTTTTCTGAAGATCCTTGCCTGCGAGGAGAGCGTTCTCTTTCTTCAGCAGATGGAGGGCCTCAGCATACTCGAGCCTACATATTGTTGATATATTTCGGATTTCTTCGACCTTTATCGCTGCAGGGATAGACTTGGTCTGCCGACCGTACTTCCCAATCACATAATAGAGCTTTACACACTCCAATAGTACACTTATCATTGTTCTCGCTGCGCCGACAGGATCTGACAAGGAGTGCATCATTGACATTCCGCAGGAGGTAAGCGGAGAGCCCGAGAGACAAAGTCAGTTCCGGTTGATGGCACAAGGTTCGCATCATCTGCTATCACTGTGGCATTCTGCACAAGCCTCGGGCTCATATCCTCTGGGGGTGAGTGATTGACTATTAATGCTGCTGCTGGGCCGGCGCCCAGTTCGTCAACTGTAGATTTTGGAGTATTATGTTCATTCATCCGTTCTTTCCAACACCGTGTTCTCACCATCCTGAGAAGCGGGTTCCCCGTTTCCCTTGCCAGCAGAATTTGAACATCTCCGAGCGACTCGTCTCTTCCTTCTATCCCGGGATGTCAAGCCTTTAAAGTCCTTCCGACCTCGTCTTCCACCAAGCATCAGGAGCCGGTAGGACCCACGTATTTCATGAGAAGGGCTTGGAGGATTTTTGGGAATTGAACTATTTGTCAGTGGCACAAAGTCCGGTTCCTTACTAATCCCAGCTGCGAGTCGATTTCTATGTGCTGGGATGCGCATCGGCAAAATCTTATCATAATACTTACCATAGTGGGAAAGTTGAATAATACACTGGTTAATATTAATGATTCCAAATACCGATGGCAAATATTATGAGTTGATAATATCAGGCACATAAAATTATGCATATTGCTAACATTGTCAGCGCCAAGCTGCTTTATGAAAGCGAGCTGTTGCTTGCATTATATGCCCAAAATAGTAGATAAGCAGGTGCAACTTATTTTTAACCTCTTTGATCATCTAGAACATGAAAGGAGACGGTCAGTAATCATACTACCGTTTGCTGCAGCAGTTTAGGCAGCAGAATTGTTCTTTATATGTCATCTAGCATAAATATGCAATGGATTCCGTTAGTTCTAGATAGCAAGCAATCAAGAGGATTTCATCCCGAATACCTAGTTCACCATTTTCAATGCTTCCGCGCCCTAGGATTCGACAAACATATTATGGACTAGAAATATCTATGCGAGTTTGCGTGCGGACATCTCTTCCGATAATCTTACATCTAGCATTCTTTTGGGGGGGGGGGGGGAACTGAAAGTACAGTAATAGTTGTAATACTAATAAGTGACGACGTGGTGTATTTCATACGTCGAACGGAACAGTAGTACCTAAGGTAGGTGTCAACCTGCGACCAACGCAGGGTCTCTGGGTTAGGATTCTTCTCTTTCTCCAAGATTATTCGAGGGACTCCTAGGATGGGCCGTAAAACCTCGTTACTCGAATCGAGATTTTCGATAAAATCCACTTTTCTTTTTCAGATCATATTACGCCGAAGTTTCTCCTTCAACTTTTCCCCTCACGAGTGGGTCCGCACTCGAGTCGACTCGAAGCGATGAACAGAAGCACTGTGGAGATGGAGCTTGGACTTGAAGTTCGTAGGGTGGTTATTTACCCGTTGGATTTATCCATTTAATTCCACCAATTATTCTGAGTCTTTTGGTAAGGTTTAATTATTATATTCTTTTCATATAGCTTTGGAGAATTACTAGTAGTAATATTATACTTTCGGCATGATGGGAAACTTCCCGCCCACGGCGACGCCGCGCCGTGGCTTGAGCCGTGAACCGTGGACCCACCGTGTATCCATCCCGAATCGGAAACAAATCGTGGGGGTTTTCCTGCAAGACACATCGGAGATATTTACTTTCACAGGATTTTCCATATTCATCCTTCTTGGCCTACATACTGGGCTTTCTAGGTCCTTTCGGTTTTGTATTACCTTGAGAATACCCTAGGGCAGCTCTCGACCCTCTCGTCACGGATAGATTATCGTCAGGAATAATTTAGTTGATCAGTATAAATTTCCAATGCTCCCTTACCATTTCTTCTTTGCTGCTATCGCTGTTGTGAACTGTGGACTCTGCAGGAGGACGTTAGGTTTTGCTGTCTGTGGAGTCCTTGCTGACGATTCTTCACGCTTTAGTATTGTTAGTCCCAAGGAAAATATGATTTTGGCAAAAAGCGCATCACGCTAGATTATCAGCTACGTATTGCCATTAACCTTCCTATTCCTGATCTTAATTGTGACAAATATGTTGCGGGGCGGGGCGGAACTTTGTCCTGACTGGGTTATCAATTGGCTTTCCTTGGTCCCACAGCATGAACACTGAGAGACAGAGTCTCCATTATCGATAATTGTCTCACTTCTTATCGGGCCGCATAGGAGAGAAAAAGATATGGATAAGACAATGAAGAATGACCAGTTTCCCAAATGAGATCATCTAGTAACTGGTGCCATCGTTCGGGCACTCTAGAGCCGCCACCGGAGGATTCCGCTCCTAGATCATTGGTATGGCAGCATATACCGTACTGGAAATGATATCATTTTGGGACACGCCCTTGATAAAAGAGTATAGGCACTGTCTACTGAGAAAGAAATGAACGAGCCCAGTTATAGGTACCCCTGGTATTATTAAATCTTATATGTGAGGTGCAGCAACGCCATCCTGTGGCCAGAGGTGGAACCCGTAGAAAACAATAGAGAAACTCTCAGTGTATGCTACAGAGACCATGCTAGTGATATCCCATGAATCAAAATAAATATCAGTGGTATACTCTATTTTTTTTGGAGGATGACTTCATCTCAGAACCAAGTCCTTTATATTTTATGAACATGTCATTGTGATGGTCATGTCATGAGTGTTGCTGACCATGCCTGATAATAACGACAAACATACCCCGTCCACTCGAAGGGCACATATACTTAAGACGCTTAAAAGCTCGGTCCCAAGCTACAACTGCACCTCCGGAGTTATTCGGTGGCGATCTCACCTCGGACGAAACCCGGTCAATGTGAGGCGAATAGAGTGGCTTCAACAATCCAACAGTTTCTGCGCACTGAAAGTGTATAAATGTCGCGATCTCCATCCTTGCAAGTATTGATCTCGTAAACCATTGGATCTAGCATAGCTTTGCCTCAGATTACACATGTAATGGCCAGTAAGGAAACTAGACGGTACCTACTGACCAAACTTAGTGAGACTAGTACATGGGGAACAAAACTAATGTTGGGAGAAAAAAGCAAAGGGTCGATCTCAACTGCACCGATCGTGATGCGGCTCAGGTACACTCTACAATGATAGGATCGACTGCACCACGTGGTCGTATTTGAGAAAGTTCAACAGTCGTTTGTTAGGATTAAGCGATCGTAAAACTCGCTCTACTAGCCGTGGCTTCAGTGATTCAGCCCTTCGTGAGCATTTTCGAAGCACGCTGAACGACTTGGCTGCAGTTTGAGTCCTCAAATAAGTTAAACATGTGACAGTTTCTCCAGGGCAGAGTCAACTTTACGAGGTGCCTCAGGGATGTTGGAAGATCAGTGGCTCAAGCCTGCATTGTTGAGTTTGCTGTGCCGCAGCCATCGTACTCGAGAACTTTAGCAGTGGGGGCCAGCCAAAATTGGATAGGTACGCATTGGTTCAACTGACGCGCCGGATGACAATCATGAAACAGCTAGAGTCGCGTCAAAAGGTCAGCTGAAGTGCCGGTCCTCTTCATGAGTCTGCAAGACATGGTCTAGTGTTCTCTGATATCCTGCTTACCCCAACATGGTTGCAGTGTAGCAAAGCGTCTCGATATCACTTGAAATTGGTGATCATCCCAGACTCGAAATTGCTCTGCCGTGTAAGAGAAGATAATTATGCAAGGTCTATCAATATGTGACTATCATCGAGGGATATCTCCATAAGATCGATTGGGATCCCTGTTTCCAATGGTTGACCGCAACTATGGGTGACCAGATGGGCCGTTCAGCAGATCTTAGCTGCGTAAACTGACTGATAGTTTTTGAAGCGCGTCTAGGATGCAAATGAAGCTCGTGCCGCGCTAGAGCGTACCCATCGGACCAAGCCTCAATGTACGCACGCTATCACGTTGGGTTGAAGGAAGGAATACATTTGTGTTTGCACCGGCTCCTGCACCTGAAGGTTATCATCCAATCAACCCTGCAGATGGCGTTATTGAGCAGCCTGGCGTTGGCCTGGGCATATCACGCTCTTCTTCGCACCTTGATTTATACGGACTCACTATATTAGTCTTGGTTTTGGACCCCGTAAAGAAGAGATAACTAACAGGCATTTGTGCCGATGCCTGAGTCGCGCTCAGACTTCAGCCGCACCGGGCGCTAGAAAGCGTATCGATGGTCAGAATTTCCATTGACACATGTCCCATCGTGAGCTAAGATATAGACAACATGCGGTAGACGTGGCTGTTGTATTAGCTGAAGGCGGTCGTGTTGGGGATGCTGCTATGGTTCTGTATCGGAGAACCTTCCATATCTCATTTCTATGATGTCGACTATCGAGAGCTTGTCGTGGTGGCCCCCACAGCCCGGCGTAATGCAAGTCATTTGAATAGATGATGCTTGGTTTTGTTTTCTGCATATCGCCCAGCCAAACTCGGCTCTGCGTGGAGGTCATTGGACGACAGAAGAGACCGTCAAATGGAAGCAGTATCCGGCGACGAACGAACCTTCTTAAGAATCATAGTAGCGGCGGAGGTGCCAACGGCGCCTGACGGATTGTGATAAGAGTGCGGGGGGGGGTGTGGGGAAGTGGCTCTTGTTTTCCGCCCCAGACTTCTAGGATGGATTCCCCAGGCTATCCATCAGAGGTGTAGAAGACCAAGCGAAAGTGTTTCTCCTGACCTAGGTGTATATTTTGACTTTCCGGATGTTGGTACCCTATCTTGTTTGATTTCCAGCTGCCCTGCTACTATGCGGAGCTGCTGTGCGGAACTGGACAGGAGATCTCTTCCATACCTACTTAGGATGTTTTTTCCGAATGAGTTTAACAGCAGATTAGTATGGTTAAGCAATTGCGTCCATGAAGTATCGGTGGCAAACAGCTCCTTCAGGCAGACGGGAAATCAGGTTACCAATTTCAAACGAGTCCGAAAGCTGTCATCATTTCATGTGATGACATCTCTTTATTGATCTATTGTTTTGATTCCTGGATGAATATGCGTCATCACACGTGATAGCAGCAATATTCAATCAGTCTGTTTCGCGCAGTTTCTACCAATTGGAGCCTTACACGGATGAAGCAACGACATATTCTACGTACATAGAAGGGGATTTCACGCGATCTGGTGTATCTGCAGAATGCCGCAGTATTGACAACACATTATGAGAAGAATTCCAAGATGCAACCTTGCCGCGGTTCATGCTTGAAACTCCGTCTACTTTACGGAGTGGTACAAGGGAAAGTCCACGGGAACGCCTGCGTAAGTGGCTTGCATACCCCGGGCGACTGCCAGTCTGTGGCTGCCATACTTCTCTTCAACAGTCTGAATCGGTGCAGGCTATCACAGCTCTAGCGACTGCTTTTTCTAGGAGGCCTGCTCTCGAGCATGTCCTCGATACCAGAGGTCCGAGGACGGAAGGCCTCCGTGTTGACTTTTTGCTGTTTCAACCCCGCGGGCATCCATATAATATCCCGGGGTATCTAGATGGGGAAAACATCCAAGGAAGTTGACTTGCCAATGAACGGTGATGTCGATGAACTCTTTCGTCGGGTTACCTCTATAGAGCGTTTCGGTGTCTGTAGTAAATCGCGCTGACCAGCATTATGGTTGATGGGTACATAATTGGACATGGAAAACATGTCCGGTGTCAACCCAACAAAAATCCCGCGTCTGACACCTGAGATCCTGACCCCCTTCCCGACAACGTGGAACGGCTTGCACATCTGATGGAAAAAAGGGAGAATCCGTCTAACAAGGATTAATGGTACCCGTCTGCATGTAGTGTGATTTCTGCCGGGGTAACCTGATTTTTCTGCTTCCTGCTGCATCCTGAACCGTCGTCGCCTGTACGGAGTAGACGGATGCGTCTCCGATCCTAAAGGGACTCTGCCAGGGTACGTTGTGGGGAGGTGAGTCGATTACACTCGTTTCAACTAACGTGGGTCTTATTGACGGAGCATGTTTGGGTTACGAAGCCTCGAGGAAGAAGCTATGCTGCAGTCAATCAGTTACTGTCCAGAATTCAGACGACAGATAATTTGACACACCTGGCCAGAATCACAAATCGGACAGGCTAGCGCGAGCATCGATGCCTAAATTCATTTCGAGCCGGTTATGCCCCAGAGTCAAGGGGAAAAGGGCAGAATAGGGCCGTTATACATCGTTGCTACTGGCCTGTCTAGCCACATTACTGTGAGCAGCAACCACTCTTGGATTCTGACTCCTGAATGTATCTGGCCTTTCCTTTACCTGCCCAATATTGACATAATACAGGTTCTTTACGGCATACTGGGTCCATCAGCATCACACACTTGGCGGACTCTACACCTTATATATCACCAGACGACAGCATAAAACCAGTTCGACATGCGTACAGCTGTCCTCCTGCATCTTATAGGAAACGAAGGCCCCAAAAAGATCCGATGTGGCCAGGATCGTAGCATGGTGCTACCTGTAGAGAGACAACAGGTGATTCTGGCCCCTCACGGAGAGCCACTATCGGGCAACCGCATCCTCGGTTTCGATTCCGCATAACGATCCTTACTGAAAGACAAGAATCAAGGTCTGATGGTCAGCATGCCGGAGCTTAGTGCTCCGTAAGGAACTGCTATTTCACACTCGATGACAGACAAGCTTCACGCGGTCGACTTACTACTCGACGGCACATTGCATGTTTACAGCCAGACCTAGGTTGAAACTGATCTGGGAATGTAGTGTCACTGACAATTCTAACCATACACGGCTGACCGGGATGCATTTATTACAGACGTGAGCAGTGGAAGGCGTCGCAGGAAGGACAATCACTTTTCGACAATATGCTGTGATGAAAACGCTGGACTCCTCTTCACCTTCACACTGTTCACGATAAGGCGCAGCGCGAGAATCCCTGATCCTAAACGACTTTGTCCGGCAGTCTAATTGCGCTAATCTCCTGGAATGCGGGGAGAAAGCAAGAGGGATAACGGCACCTACAGCATTGTCGTGTTCTAGATGGTGGCCGGTGAGCCGGGACTAAAAAAAAAAAAAAGGAGAGGCTACCAGCCGTGCTGAAAATATCTTGATCGAATGATTGACCGGTTTTCGAGGAAGGTCAAGAGAGAAACCGACATTGGTTACCGGGCCGGACTGGCCGATGATATGAACAGGACGGAGACTACCAAGGAGACTACGGGACGCTCTGAGAATTCAGGGGAGGAGAGGAAGGACATGAAGGTTTTCCTGGGACCGTTGGGTGTAACTTGGTAATAATACACAATCGACTGCGCCGCAGATACACAGCGCGGTATTCGGGATTTACGTGTTGTCACTAGTAGCTCTCTCCGTACAGAGAGACTAAGTAACCTTGTAAAATAATTCAATGCAGGGTGGGGGCATCCGCCAAAGCCTGGGCATTCCCCGGGGGCCATCGGGGTCCAACTCAAAGCGGTATGGCCAGTGGTCGCCGCTTACGGTCCGATACACGCTCCGTACGTATCTTTAATTTAGCGCGTATCGGATTCGAGGTAATAATACCATGCACTACGACTTACCACTACCTGGGAAGGGATTACTATAGGTAGGTATACTTACCCAACGTCACTGGATCTCCTCCTACTAACTAGACGGTACCCGGTGAACTACTGGGACGGCCAGCGGAAACCCCCGTACCTAATAGTAGTAGGTTTCCTCCCGTACTAGTTGTCGTTACTATTCTTGTCATCAATGGCACTGAATGTTCGGGCAGATGGAAACGAACTCAACGTAAGTTATCTCCTGTTCCTCCTCGTGTTCACTGAATAGTGGATCTTTAGAGAGAGATAGCAGCAATCAATTCATTAAATGATTCTGGTCTGGAGTGGTCTCAGGACTTACTCTACTTGTGGTTGTCACTGGCGTCTTAGCCTTTATTGGCAACCTTAGTCGGAACGGGGAGCCGCGAGAAAGCCAACCAGGCTTTCTGGCGGCGCAAGGGCCAAACCCCATTGTCGCCAAGCAGCCAACCAGCGCCGGTCCTTGCCAGCCGCGCAGCCTGTCGTACGGCTGGAATCGAGGGAAATGAATGGTGGGTGTTCGAACGGGTGCCACCCCCCAGTTATTAAACTTTACGTCCCCCCCATCTGGGTCATCTAAGCAGTGTCTCCACCGGGCTTGACCCTCCTGGAACAGGTGGAACCTGCCCCCCCTTGGCTGCCACTGGCGCACCCAAACCTCCGGGGGAGGGGGTAACAATCTAGATACACGGCACCCATCCACGGCCCATGCCGCTCCATGAAAGCTCTTGTGCTGTGGGGAGACAAAGTGATGGCCCAAACGACTCCAAACTAAACCCAACTACGCTTCCGTCCGCGCCGTTCCCCAAGCTTGCTTGTTCGCATTGCGAGCACCTGCGGTGGACAAGCTGCAAATAATAATAAAAGAAACAGGGATCGCGCGCTGTCATTAAGGCCCATAGTGCTGTTACCCCGTATGTATCGAACGCGCTACACGCCCTCTCATCCATCCCCTAAGCCAAAACTGGCCCCCTCTCTCAAATGGCAAAGCTTCCTTCGTTCACTAGCTAGTCGAATTAGAATCATCACGGTACTGCACTGGTACTGTACTTCATCGGATCTCCGTCGACCAGGGTTGGCTATCCCCAGCTCTTGAAGCAACGGGACCCGTAGGCCTGCGTCCTTAAATTACTGGTGGCGGACCCCATTCCCTGCCCACAGCTTTTCTCGAACACTTCGCCTCACTCCGCTTACTCTGCTACCTTTCCCTTTAATCCCACACTCGTTCTCCGACTGGCCGTCTTCTCGTCCGTGACGGTCGACCTAAAGACCCGTTCGTTTATCCTTCCGATCTGTCATCGGTTGCTGTTTCTATCGGGGATCCCATTGTTATCGTCGAGTCTGCGCATCTGTCGTGGAGTCTCATTAGGCCACCGGTTATCCTGGGAAGTTGGGGGAGCGGTTGCGTTGTCTGGCCTAACACGATTCACCATGGCTCCTGGGGGTGCACGCGATTTCAACTGTTCGTGGGAGAAATGCGGCAAGGTAAGAGACACTAGTTTTCAGAGATCGCAAATAGGATAGATAATGGATTGTCTTGGATGAACTTTGCTGATCAATGATGGAACATTTTCAACAGTCTTTCAATCGCAAGTCCGATCTTTGCAGACATTATCGAATACACACCAATGAGCGGCCCTACCACTGCACAGTCGCAGACTGCAATAAGAGCTTCATTCAACGGAGTGCGCTGACCGTGCACTCGCGAACTCATACCGGAGAGAAGCCCCATGTATGCGATCATGAAGGCTGCCGCAAGGCTTTTTCGGATGTAAGTGATAGCCCATAGCATACAGTCTTTACTTTTTTGTGCCGCATATACAATCTTTTTGCTTTTGTATATTTCGTGCTCTTGCTGAGTCCGTCTCTAGTCGTCAAGTTTAGCCCGTCATCGAAGAATCCACACTGGCAAGCGGCCCTATATTTGTTCGGAACCGGCGTGTGAGCGGAGGTGAGCATCCAAGAAAACCGAAAAGCATCTATGGTCAGACTAACCTATCTCCCAGTTTCTGCCGGAAAACTACGTTGACGAAGCACCAGCATCGTTCTCATCGCCCAGGCACAACGACTCGACCTTCTTCAGAGGAAGCGACTCCGGACTCAACGTATCAGCAACCCGTCACAACGTCAATACCCGCAGATCAGTATTTGATGGCCCATCAACCATATTATCCTCCACCAACAACATCCCCCCATGAATATTATCCACCACAGAGCGTACCGATGACCCAGGTCGCCGTTCAGGATACGCCAGCCATCGTGGCCCAGAATGTCCATGTCACATCACCTATTGAGACACAACCATACATGCATATGATGCCACGGTTCGAACCGGGCCGTGCCAACTACATGCCACCTGAATATCATCAACCACCCTTTACTGGACAACCTATGAATCCCGAGGGGCATCCGATGATAATGTCTTACCATCAAGATTTTCAGTACAAACCGGCCCCTCGGCTTCTGAACCATCCCGAAGGAACTGACTGGCAGTTTCTCGGCGTCGGTTAACGAGAGATTTTATTATCTAGCTTAATTTGTGGATACGGACCTTCCCCTCTTTGCGAGCTCCGGTTTTTATGGAATATTTCAGAGGGCAAATACCCTACGACAGTTGCGCAGTCGTCGCTTTTCCTTTTAGTACCCTTTTCGGCGGTCGTTCAGCCCGCCATCTATTTCTCGATCAGGAGTTTTGTCATGGTCTTTGGACTACAGCTGGCTTACGTGACTTTTCACGATGCCTATAATGATTGTCTGACGAATGTGACTCTTCTATGGTACTTGGCGATCGGTTTCTTGTATCTTTGACTCGTCCTCTCAAACGGACTCGGAGCGGCGTCTTCTGCACTTTCTATTACTGGTTGTTGATATCTCTTCTTGCGGAAACTACCCATATGCGACATCTGTTTTGATAGCCTATTATATTTCTTGGCGAACTACGGAGACTCTCGTCTGTGTCTTTCGAAATCTTGCTCCATCCTCACGTCTCCGTATGTGGCCAGGGAGGTATACAATACTAGTTTACATGCTATATGCATCATACATAATTCTCTAGCACATCTATGTTATTTTAGAATTGTCGACAGAACGGATCCATGACTCCTCGCAGCGGCAGCGATATCGAAAGCTGGTATCTGGCGGAGACGTGTCCACAGAGTGGCAGGTTGGGAGTCCTCGCCCCCAAGCGAACCGAACCTCGTTACCCTGTATGTGCATTGTGGGTGGCCTAAGATAGAGTGGCAGGGGGGTCAATGGATTTTCGCTAAAGCATCTTCAGCCCGGGGTCACCAATATACACAAGAGGACCACGTGCCGTTCGGAGTCGCAACTGTCAGTGCCACCAACAGCACCACCGAGGGCCTTGTTGGCCAACTCGCTTGTTGAGGACAATATGATCTTTCATGTTATGTGGTGGCGAAAGAGAATACTACTTGATCCCGAAATCTTCTCGTGTCGCTCATGCCCGTGGCAAATATGCATACCTGGTTGACTTCCTCTAGTACAAGATCCACCTGTTGCGGTTGACGATCCGATGGCACTTCGTTCTGTTGGGACCGAAGCGCGGCTCTTACCTCTTCCAGAAGATCAGCGTAAGGAATCGCAACGGCCTTCCCGAGAATGGAGCTCCTGTTATGAGATCCTCCATGATCGAGACCACTAGTACGACTCGCTCTGCCTCATGATTATCATGCCTAGAATCTCTCGTAGGACATCTCCGATGTGACAGACGATGGCCACTTGTCGCCTGGTGAAACTCAAGTCATCCCGAGAAGGATGGCTAGGGTTCTTGGCTTGAAATGAGTTCTTTGGCATTGACCGATCAATGGAAATAATTTCCTTCTAACCCAAGAGAATGGGACAACAGTCGAACAAACACGTCGCACTAGCAGACAGCATATACGCTGGACACATTTGGTAGGTATCGTTAGCTGACAGTATCCCTGCTAGCATCTTTATCTATGATAATGAACTCAGTTCAAGCTGAGCCAAAACAGTACTGTGTTGAGACTATGGAGCGCCCGTTGCCTAATAATGTTCTGGGACGGGCCAGCTTCTACTGGGTGTATAGGTAATATAGTTACGGCCAGTAGTGACGTGCAGGGATGCTACACGAGACTTGGTGGATAACTATCTCCCGCCTTGTAGCGTCGAGTAGTGCACCTTTTCATCGTCTCTCACATGATATATAATACATTACCGGGACGATCTAGCCGACTCCAGCCACAATTGATATTTTCCATGAGGTAGGCCGGCGCCGCAGAAAATACTTCGGTTATACAGACCGAAACCGCCACAGGAACTCTGTACTGTCTCTATCGTGAGTGCCATCTAGACTTGTTGGTGTCTTGATAGCATCAAGGACGGCACATACTTGATTCTACCCCACGGCTGCACGGCATGCCTTTGGGATGCTCTCGCGATGCATCCACCTGGGCCAAAAGCGGGGCAATCCGTGGTATCCAACAGGGTATTTTTAAGATTACTTCGAGGGGTGAAATGCAACTAACTTAGCATCCCGATTAGAGCGAAAGGACTAGCACTTAGTCACGGCTCTGGTTCGCCATGCATGGCTTGTATTTGTGATTCTGTCTCCAGATCATGTCATCCGTTCCTAGGAAATAATAGGAGCCTCAGGCAGTCACGTGTGGGGGATTTCGTTTCTCCGCTTCTGCCGGAAACGCCCGTCCGATTTAGTCAGCAACTCAAAACTCCTAACTAGTCATCCAGAGAAACCGTGGAACGCAAGCCAGCACCGTCGCGCTGCAGGGAACTCTGGAAGCTCTATTTCGCGGGCGCTAGCCGTGATAGTTCGTTGCTGATACTGAGCTGCTAACGAGTTCTCCATAGCTCTCGGGATCTCGACCCAATTGAAGATATTCAGGGGCAACACAGTGAGGCCCAGCCTGTCGATGACTATATCGTCCATCGCTCGTGGCCGCGTAATAGATGATGGTGGAACTCTTCGTCAGGGGCTGTAGCCGGTTGGTTCTGCTCCTCTTGGGGTCATCGACTGCGGGAGATGTGCAAGCAGGTGGATCGGTCACCTTCACGCTAGGCTCCTTTAGACACTTTCCAGGAGTAGAAAGTGGTCGGAGCGTGTCGCTTTATGGATTGTATGGCTGACACTGCCACAGACGATCCGCAGCAGACGATCGACACCAATCCAGAACTCCTTTCCAATAATGACAAACCTTTGAATTGAACAACAGAGAGCATTGACAAAGGGTTTATCCTCAGTGCCTGGATTGTCTACTGTGTGGAATGCAATAATCTATGAATTTAGTCGGTCAGCTATTCTCTAACGAGTACTATTCGCGGACCATGTATCACTGAGAGTATGCACAATGTTCCATGGATGTCTCATGCTTGTTATCCATGGACCTTAGCGTGTGCTGCCAACAAGCCTGGCTCCACAATATGGCTGCTGTTGGGATGCCGACCCGGCTAACGTCAGATCCATCTTATTTGATCCTTTTGCACCATTCCGGCACAAGCTTTTTGTCCAGCTTGTTTCATTCCTACCTTAGCATCAAGGTTAAATCTGTCCCTGAAAAACGCCTATGGACCACTCTCCCCACTCGAAAACGTAGTGGGAACTCTTGACGTTACAATACGAAATGGGACCACCTTTTTAAATTGTGATGAGTATCTATCACCCAACATGTCAAACTTTCCTCGGTCGCAGCCAAGCACAATTAACAGCAAGCGAATGCGCTAAGGGCCTAGATTACAAGACTGCCGGTGCCGTCCCGCTGGGGGGACGATCCTCCGCTGGTGGCCCTTGCCTGATGAAGTAGGTACTTGCTGGAGGCTGGAGCATGCCACCAGAAGTAATTAATCGTTAGGATAGTGCCAGTGCTGGAGCCTGACGCGCGATCTACACCCGTCTTGCTATCCGCTCGTTAGTGAGCGATAGGATGGTAACAATTCCACGCTCCTTCAGGTGCAGACCAGCATGAGCCATTAACCAAGAACGTCGACGAGTGTCGAGTGTCCTGCGAATCTTTGTTCTCTGAGGCAAAATACCACGTCCCACATAGGAGCAACAATACTTACGCTGAAAGGTCTATTTAAGCCGGAGAGAATAAGTGCCATTGAGATCGTGCATACTTCCAATTCACATCTCATTTATTACAGAGACTTTACATAGTCCAGTACTATCTAGCTATTCCAGACTTGGAATAGTTGTTCACCACCTTCTAGCCTAACCATTGTTAGCGTGGGTAACACCCAGTGACATACTTCTACGTCCTGAGTGGTCGATAGAGCCCATACAGGTTGCCTTTTTGACAGGTCCGTCGAACTTAATATCCGAGCGGCTAAAAATGGATACCAACGAGTTTAGTTAGAGGCTAAGATGATTTGCCAATCACCCAAATACTGGGACTGGGCCCGATGATTACACCCCCAGCTAGAAACCCCGGATGTTGATTCGATGACCTCCGTCATCCAATTATACCTTATGTGCAAGTCCCCGCTGGCTGGACCCGGTCTCTTCATTGGGATCGTCCGGTTCTCTCTTCTCCATATAAGTTCAATCAGTTCAATCTACCGATAAACACACCGTTGGGAGTGGATATGGACACAGTTCCTTCCTTATTCTGGGGACCGGTTCGTTCCAGAGCGACCGGCCGATCTCGGGGTCTTGGCAATGTGATGGCATACTACGTCCATGAAATAGGTGATACGATCCGAATCGACTCGATCGGTCAACCCCTGAACGTGTCTTTCTGCAATTGGATTTCTCCTATCCAACGGAAACCGCACGAGCTCCTGCCGCTATCTCAATTTCCGAATTGTCGGGATGTTAATATCAATTGGGGCTGACCGTATGATCGGGATAAGAGCGAGGCAAGATTAGCTTCCATGATATAATACAGGGAGCCCGTCGCGCTATCATGGCCCGCTATGCCTTATGCTGTTTGAGCTTGAACCGAGTGTGCGGATGTGGCTTCCGCAGGCGGTAAACGAATAACGTTGCTTATGCGATAACGCCGTGAGACTGAAAATAAAGATAGAGGCTTTGGCTCTGATAGGCAATAGTATCAGTTCGAAGTTGGCTGGATCTTTCTTACAAGATGTCGCCTATGACAGATGCCCTATTTCACCCTGATTCTTGCTCTGGAATTGGTTTCAACAGACATCGCCGTTTGACTTGTCCGAAGACATGTTGGAGTCAGGAACTGCGGCGGCTGAGTAGCCAATTCGAAGAATGAACAAAACCATGCGGTTTGCTTGACATCACAAATTCTCTTGTTGTCCTTCTCATGTGACTTGAAGGGTGTAGTCCACATGAGTCTGATATCAGGATCACAGAAATTCTTCCATCCAGATAGCTGACCAATGCCTAGTTATCATCGATACCACTGAATGGTTAAAACTATAGGAATCACGTCGCACTAACTGTCGTATACCTCCCATCCAGAAAGTCACCCAGCCTATATTTACTACTGCAGTGAGATCCTTTTGAAGCAATATCTATATTTTTAGAAGACCTCCGTACAAGGATTATATCGCACCATGTGTTCTACCCGCGTCTTACTACAAGCATGTGACTATTCTCTTACCGCTACCATCAGACATCTCATCTGACCCCTGATGAGTCGCTCACCGCCACAACAACATCCTCAGTCTCACATTGTGATGGCACCAACCACGCGTCTGCGAACATGCAATACACTCTCCGTCGATCTCTCGGTAGATTTGGCAAGGACTTGAACTTTAAGGGGACTAAATCAGACCACCTTGATTTAAAACCTGCATAAAGGAGTTTCAGGCAGCCTTGTCTTTCAGCTGATCATCGTAATCTTCAGGCTCGCATCCACATGGATGAGACGAGAATTAACATCCAACCCGGTTATTCGCGGAGATTCCGCAGGGCGGTGGTGCTGATCAATCCATGAGTTGTGAGTGGTAGCTGCTGGAGATGCGTGTGATGCCTACTCGTATGCACGTGCTGACGGAGGAGCCAGTCCTTATCGTCCTGACCACGTGCTGAGAGAGCATTGCGTGTTTCTCGATCAATTAAGAGTCGATGGTATAGAATGTAGGTAAGTTGGGATATGATGTCCGAGAATTGATATCTGGTTTGCTTGGACAGGATTCGAAGATATACGCCCAAGTAGGGAAAAACATCCAGCTATGGAATCATATTCATTACAGATCCTACGCCATGGATCAAGTCACCAATGTTGCTCTTAACTGAATTGCGCTAAGTCATCCCTGCCAGGTTATATATAGATACTACGTATTACATACTACGACTAGTAGAATGTTATTGCTATCTCGTCTAGATTATAATATAGGGTGTCCTACGTACGTTTTGAACGGGTGATTGAAGGAAGCGATGTATGGAGTCCGCTATGGATTTGATTTGAGGTTTAGGTAATATACGTTCCTGCGGAGGGAGGTAGGGATAAGAGATATTTACTACAGCAAGTAGTCAATGGTTCAATTTGGCGTCGATTTGAGAAGGAAGCCGAGATAAGTTAAGCTAGCATATGTTACTCACGAGTAGTAAGTGGTATTAGGTATTTGAGGTTTGTATGTTGATGTCGTTGACTACAGCTGAGGTCTCGTAGACGGTGAAAAGTGTTAAGAGTAGATTCTATGTCCTATCTCCACACGACATATCCCTCTCAACCTACTTGCTATCTAATAATCAGCATCCATCCAAATTTCACAAATCATGCAAGAGAAGAGTACTGACACAAGAGAAACCGAGGGACAGCCCCCCGCAATTTTTCCCCACGCGGAACCTTCCCCGTCCCCGTCAGAGTAGAGCACATACCCCCTCCTCCCCCACTACCAAGACCAGCCCCCACGCAAACCAAGTCCCACTGGTCTTCACCGTGGTAAATCTCCGGTAAATCCCCGAAGTCGGAATTCTCTCATCCGTGTCGTTTGACGTAGGTACGTACTAGCACTCGTAAGGAGTGCCTTTCTCTTCTTTTCATTTCGATGATCTTCACGATTATTGCGGGGAAAGGCGGGGTGGGCTGAGAGTTAAAGAACGTACTCGAAAAGGGCTGACCTGTGGAGTCAAATGGTTAAACGATTGCATTCATCCCAATAGGAGGAGAAGTTTTAAACGATACAGAAACCTTCAGTAACAAACAGTTACGATATTTAGAACAGCCCTTTGCTATAGTATGTCTTTTCCGCGTATACAGTGAAAGACAATATAAATATTGTCTATCTTAAGCTAACAACTTCAGATGGACATCAGCATGTATTTAACAAACCGAGGAAGTCTTTTACCATGATTGTACTCGAGAGGCGTCAAAGAAGGGGCTGGAGACTCAAACGGCGAGATTAGAGAATAAAGCATGGCGCAATATTAATATAGCATACCTTAAATAAAAGACAGAGTTCTGCCTTTGAATATTCAGAAAGCCATAATCAATCGCCTGAGGCATTTTAATATCAATGTGGATAAAATGAGCTGCAACACCAGTCACGGTCCATATTTAACGACCCGAAATGGTGGCTCGGTAGATAGAAAGTCTGAGATAATCCGAACACGCTATGAGGAAATCGGAGCTGCTATAGCAGGCTTCCATAACATGTGTACAGTCTACATAGTAGTGACAGAATGTATCACTTACGGAATATTGAATCTTATGTCACAAATGGTGGTTCGCACAAAGTGGATCAAGCGCAAAGGAATCTGGTCTGGGCGACAGTCTTAGTGATAAGAACCATAGTCTTTGAGAAATGAAATAACTATTTGAGCAGCAAGATGGTAACGTAAAGGACGTAGTAATAGCACGGATAATATAGCAGTGGCCTGCTTCTATCAGCTCACTGGTCGTTGATTCCTCATAATAATTCACCAAGTCCATTGCTCTCCAAACTGACAGACGCAGAGGTGGATCAGGTGTGGAAAAACTGCGCCGTCATGATCTAGATTCCCCAAGTCATTCGTGGCTTGTTTAACTGAATGGTTTAGAGTCCAGTTATTATTGTCTCATACCATTAGAATGCCGGTGCAAACTACTGTTATTTAGCTTCATCAGGATGTCCGGCAAGTCGAACTTAAGACTCAACTCGGCTCAGCTCGCCAGCCATCCTGAAATTACTAGTAGTCTGAAGCAAGGTCTGTCGGAGCTGATAACTAAGTATCGCCAATAATAGTTGCTTTATTCCCGACTGAAGTAGATAGTGCAGCAACAAGGTATAAAGCGAATTGAGTGTTAAGAACTAAGTATTATGTTAAGATAGAAAATGAGCGTCTTTATACCTAGTCTCCGCATAGTATTCATTATATACCCCAAGGTCTATTTCAGAGTGTATCCAATACCATCCTGTATTCCGTATAGTCTTTCGTATACTCCTGAGAGTATATTGCAGAGTATATAATCATGTGGCTGCGCGCTTGTATCACGGTCCTGCCGAGCCTCTGTATAACCTTGGTTGCCAATCATAATTATACCCTTCACCGGTTGTCCGTAACAGGTGATCTGATATCAGAATAATTAAAGGAAGAGGACTGAAAGTGCTGTATCCATAATTCACAGTGACACCAACCACATTCGATTATAACCTTCACATGACCTGACGAGATTATCCAGTTCAGTGTTTGACGGGTGTTAAGAACACTTTGAGAGGAGGCTTCTCCCAGAGAACGTACATCCTATGGTTAGCCCAGTCTAAACTTTCATTTGATAATTCCATGTCGAAATTATAGACTACGCGGGCCAAGATCAACCGTATCTCAGCGTAGGCCAGACTATCAATAGCATCAATTAGCAATCTGAGCTGGGGATGGTAGAGATGTATATTAAGTATGGTCAACGTTTGAGGGATGCTTTACTCACTTGCGGCCGAGACAGTTCCGAGAACCAACATGGAAGGGATTGAAAATCTCCTTGCAGTCACTGGCATAATGAGGGCTGCCTAGCCAGCGCTCTGGATCGAACAGTTCTGGTGACTTGAAATATTGAGGATTGTGATATAGAGCCCAATGCCAGATACCGAGTGTAGTCTATGTAGATCTTGTTAGACCATGTTTCGTGGGGTCTTTCCGTTTCACATTTCTTCTTCTCTTTGTGTGTTCAAACAACTCCCTCCCAACATGAGGCCGGGGAAATGATGCTGACGGCAATACTTACATTTCCTGGGACATACGTTCCGCAGATCACATCCCCCTCAGGCGGAGTCAGTCGGACCTGGGCCATGGGTACAGGTGGGTAAATCCGCAAGGCTTCCTCGACAACCGCATGTGTGTATTTTAGCTTCGAAAGACTGAGCAAGTTGATCTCGCTATCTGAAGTAAACGAGGACCGGATCTCCTCCTTGAGTTTCGCATAAACCTCTGGGTATCGCAAGCAATAATAAGTAGCCCCGGAAAGTGCAGTCGCCGTGGTTTCTGAGCCAGCTATTATCAGAACATGGGCGTTTGATTCAATCTCGTCATAAGTGACGCCCTAGAGTCTCTTTGAGCTCATGAAAAGAATGGTAACTCCATGTAAAACTGAAGCAACAGTAACTACAGGACATAGAAGGCTTACTTACCCCAGTATCCTTTTGTCCGATAACAGTATCCATAAAGTCTGGTCTGTGAGCATCGAAGGCAAGTCTCTTGGCAACCTTTGCCTTCGTGTAGCCTAGGCTCTCCTTTCGTTTCTGGAGCATGGCCCGGGGAATAAATTTTGACAAAAGAAATTTCACCAAAGGGAAGTAATTGGCACATCTCAAGAAAGTTCCGACTTTCACAGCATCAAAGATCAGAGATACCCAGGGGTGATAGCCGCACATCTCCAGACATCTGAAAGACTCGCCAAACACCAAGTCACCGATAATATCAAATGTTGTCCAGTTGTACCAGCCGACCATATCCACAGGTTTCGAGTGTCTCTGACAGTGGTCGTGAAGTTGCGAAATCAGGAGATCAACATATTTCATAATTAAGGGTTGCTGATCAAACATCGCTTGCGCAGAAAAGCCATGAGAGAGAATACGTCGGAAGCGTCGGTGGTCGTCTCGGTCTCCATTAATTATGTTTGCGGCAGGGAAGGGCGGCGATATATATCTATTATCTTTGCCGTTCTCTCCCTGTGCACTCTTCCGATGGCCCATTATGTCCTTCCATGCTTGAGGAGACATGTAGGATAGTTCAGATGGAGATAGCCGAACGACTTCCCCATATTTTTCGTGAAGCTTGAGGACCTCTCTGCTGGAATTGCCTCTCATGAGCATAAGGGCATAAGGGATTTGAGACGTTGCATTCCACTTGGGACCCGGATAGTATCGCAGAGGATGAAAGAATATGTTGTAGACAGCAATAGAGAGTCGATACAATGCTGTCTAGGAGAATTTAGTTCCTTAAATCTTGTTATCTTCCTGAGAATTGAAACCTACTATGGTGATCGCCGCGTAAAGCAAGAACCAAAGCCTTCCAGGCTCTAGCCCTTGCGTCACACTGTGAAGCAGCATTTCTAGAGGTGATCACAGGAAGATTGAGTGAATAGATAATTTCTTTCGGTAGCTGCGCCCCTCAATTGCCTTTGGGATGTGTATTCCTTTTTATCTCAATCTATTTGAAGTTTTAACTGACATGCCTAATAGCAACCATAAAATATAAAAATTGTTGCGTTTTATTCTGAAATTATACCTCTAGTGGGGACTAGATATAAAACAGGGAATTCGAAGTGGGACGGGACACCATAGCAAACCGGATTAGGAAATTGTTACGAGGTAGATCTACCGGCTGATAGGTGCGGGATGAGCCCTATCCGTCATCCGAGAAGCGCATGTGTCGATCTTAGAATATAGCTCGATTCCCATCTTATATTTATTTATAGATACGGTCTGAAGTTCTGACCAATAAACATAACTAATTATAAATGTCATATGACATGTAATGACTTTCCACGACTACTATTGGGAACGGAACAAGCCTATCCGTTATCCGGAACTGCGGGCCGTAGCGTGTCGATCTTAGGATATACAACCTAATTCCTACCTTGTGTTTCTTCTCAGAGATTTTCCCTGTTTATCCCTGGCTCGCGTACATTCTTCTCCTTTATTGTCTGTCCGACTGGCTGTTTCATCTTCTGTCCAAGGGAAGGAGGCGACAGCGCTGGTATACTGTAACTGTTTGCGACATCCGTGGTGGCCCCATCATTTGGATAACTTCTATGCCTGCAAGTTCTACCACCGCCATGGGAGTTTCTAGAACGGATCCGCCATCTAGTGTGGACAATACTGCAAGTATAGTCGGTCTGAAAGCACTGGCAACCCTCAGAGCTCTGTTGGCGACTCCCCCTTTGTTCCATACGACTGCCACCAGTCAACCAAACGCTGAGGTTGCCATGGTGAGACCTCAACCAGGCAGTTATCTAGCCATTCTGTAGGGACAGGTCGAAGCTCTGCCCCGTCTGTAACAATAGACTCCTCTCATCTGAGCAGGATGGCTAGTACTGCAATCGCTGCCAGAGGCGACTCCGACGTTTTCCGCCATCGGAGCTAATCGTCCAACCTTTGCTGGACTATTGTCACAGTCCATTGTTCACTATAGGCCACCGACTGAGCAACTCCTTCCTGTTCTCTACCATTGTTGCAGCCTGCCGCTTTTTCCACTTCCAAGGCGGCGCCAATGCTTTGACGCAGAGTTAGGTCTACCGCTGCTTGATCGATGCGGCAGAAAACGGTTACAGCATGTATTTCTTTCCCTACAATGATATATAATGCTATTTAAAGACGATGGCAAGATTTCTGAGGACGTTCCCCATGGAATCCGCTCTGTGTGCAGGTCAACGTCTGCACCGAGGCACACAATCTTCCAGGCCGACAGACACAGGACTAAGCTCGCAATCGAATCCCTTATTCTCACGGCAGATGGAAAGCCTTGCTGCGGTCGTCAACTCAGAACCTCAGCGAGGTCAGCATACGAAAGGTCATCCCTTTTATGGGATCATTTCTCTAATCTTTTTCAAGCCACAGGGTACGGAAGTATAGCAGAGATATTGTCTATCTGATTTACTTGCTTGAAGACTGGATTCTAGGAGAAATTGCGCCCATATTCAACACCTGATTTGACAAAGAAGCTAGGTGTTTAAAAAGTCCAAATGCCGGATCATATGCATGTGCGTTCTGGGTACTGACTGTAAGGAATGAGAGTATCGATGTGTGATGCTGAAGTTCGCATTCGGTGTAAGGCATGAAGCATTTCTTCTAATTTATTGCAGATTCTGTGTACAGCGGAAAGGACGATCACATGAAGAGTAGAAAGTATGTAGATATGGATTGCTCATCTAGGCCCTTCGTGCATTTATACGGTGTTCCCAGTCTATATGCAAAATGATCTACGAAAACTATATATGCAGATGCCAAGAAAACATCACCAACTAGTCAATCCCTTCTCACGATCAAATCCACCTCTAAGCTGAGACCCAGGCTTGATCACCTTTCCCTTCAAGACAGTGTATTTGACGATACCTTCACAATCTTCGGGTCGTACTCGTGCCAGCCAGATACATTGAGCGGCACCTTCTTCCTTCTCCTCTTTCTCCTGCTCCGTCTTCTCGCCTTCGGCTTCGGACGTACCCTTCTTCCTCCACCAGTCAAAGTCTCTTCGACGATACACCATCACGTTAGCGGAGTATTTGTGTCCGCCTACATGCGATATGAAGTAGATCCCCACACCACCCGGTCGTTCGTCGTTCATGTCGCGATATAGACCGTTTGCACGAAGGTGTCGCTCAAACTCGCGCTTCAGGAGCGGTGCCGATTGACCGCAGCGCGCGTCGCGGGTGCGTTGGGAGCAGAGCAGGATGACAGCCGCATGGGGACAGGGACGGGCGCGTAAGGAAGTGAGGGAGGTGATGTCGACCTTTTCTGTTTGTGTTTCTGTTGACGAGGCCTCCTCCGCTTGTTCCTCTGTTGAGGGTGCTTGGATGCTGGATTCTAGTCGCGTCGTTGTTGTTGGCGCCGGGTTTACGAAGTATTTGATGAGATCAGAGGCCAACGCGGGAGTGACGTGCTCGACGATAGTGAAAGCAGGGAGAAGGAGGACGGTTGTTGGCTGCGAGCCTGCTTCATGGTGGTGATATTCGTCGGGGACGGGTATGTTGGATGCGGAGAGTTTCATTGTCTATAGGACTCTGGTCAGTAAGTGTTCAGACTTTGAATTGCCTCGTCCATCCAGGTCATCTGCAAGGCAATTGATATTGTAACAGGATTCAAACATACCCCATTACTCGGCTTAACAGCATGCTTTTCAATCGCCTCCATCACACTCCCCTTCTCATCCGCCACATCTCTCACCCAATCCGACTTGCCTGTCGCGACCAACAGATGCGTGGCCCACCCATCAACGTGTCCATAGAGCTTATCCTCCATATCAACATCGAATCTGGCAGGATAGCGAACGGTGCAGCTGGTGCAATCTTTATCGCAACCTTCGCCATCGACGGCCGGATCGACTTTCGGGAAGAGGGCATCGTGCGACGATGCCGTGGTAAAGCCGTCTGCTTTGTCCTTGCTGGCTCCTGAGAGGAACGCTGCTCCATAACGGAGAAGAGCCTGCATCCTGGTGGTCGCGTATTCGGGTGAGAGGACTGATTGATATGTGGGGATGTTGGTCAGGTGGTATGAAGTTTTGGCAAGATGGCGAGATCTTATCTGATTACGTTCCCTGCCAGTGGAGCGGAACCAATTCCGACAGGCGGGCGATTACTAACCCCCATATTTGGGATGGATGACGTGGCCAGGAAGAATGGACAAAAAACAGCTCAAGTTGGATGAGTGATTGGTGAAGAGGGCGTTCACAGTGTCTTGTCTGTTGAATAAACAAACTCTTATCTTATCTCAACATCCATGTGGCTGTGGCACAGACTTCGTGTAAGGGGTGATTATCTAGCATATATTATATCCGAGATAACTTTATGAATGGCGAACTAGCGCGGCATTCCAAAAGTAATTATAACTGCCTTTGCCGTGATAGGAAATGAGCTGTGTTCTTATTCTTGGAGGCCAGCCGTCCCTGGCATAAGGCCCCACCGCCGCTGCTGATCAGCTTAAAGCTTCTCGCAAAGTCTAGGGGAGGCCGCTAAATATCAACCAAAAGAAAAGAAAAAGCAAGAGGTATTGCAAGGCAAAAGGAGCCTCTCAGTGCATATTGAATTATAGTAAAGTGTGGAATCCAATGCCGCCCAAAAATATAGTCTGTAAGAGTTACTAGCTCTATCCGATTGTCTTCCCACAACTCCAGATTGTTGATCCAAACGCCTATCCCAACGAAGACAGGAGACAATGCCAAGTCCTGACAATATAATCCAAGAATAATATGTCCAATATTCAGTGCTCGGTCCTTGGAGGGAGGTCGATAGTATAAGGCAAATCCGACGGGTTACGGGGCTCTACCAAGCGAATCACACTCCCTCCTGAACTCCTGGAGACATTCGACCGCACTGGTCGAAGCGAATTCATTGAAGGAGTCCGCATAGTACCCAATCCACGACGGCCGGTACTTCTGGACAGAGTCGGCGAACTCCTCCTCTGCGTCAGGGGAGCCGTGTAGAGCGACCGACCACTCTCCCATGTAGATGCATTAGAAGGCCGTACACTATTACTTCGACCTCGAGGAGAGGGCTCCCCATCCGAATCTGTTTCGCCTTCCTCATCCGACGGACCGATAACCGACTCCCCATATGAGAGAGAGCTCCCTCCGCGAATTTCCTCTAGTAGCTGTGGATCCACCGATTTCATCCCTCTCAATATCTCCGCAAAGATACCCATCAGCGCACGGAACTCATCCTCATCCAGCGCATACGTCGAGAACCTGGCGCGCTCATAGAAAGCAAGGAATTCCGCTCCCAGTTCCGGCGGACTGATCACATTCAGAGCCGTCAGATGTCCAATATACTCCCGCAAACCCATCGACGACGGCCGTTGCAGAATCTCCACCACACGCGGATCTGGAACAGGTTGCTCATCGGAGCGAGAACTGTACGGATCGAGATAACGATGCGACGACGAGAGGATTGGATCCGGCGGCGCGAGAGAAACGGCCTTGGCTTCAATAAGATATGGCAACTCCTTAAGCACCAATTGATAATGTAAATCAGGCAGGTCCGGCGAGGACGGCGACGACCATCCCGGATGAGAGATGTGACCCCACGGCGGATGGTCGCGATCTATCATCAACGTGCGATCATCGAGCGGTTGCTCGTCTTTCTCGACCGTGAGATCCCTCGGTCTCGCACGATACGCGATAATTGCACTCCTCGCCAACCCCTCGACCACAAGCCTCCTCACGCTCTTTCCCACGTCCTCTTTCTCGACCGGAATCCATGCCTTCGGGATACCTGCCAGCACGCTGCGATTCGTATAGATGCGGGTGGAGTAGATCAGAAGCGCTAGCAAGAAAGTGATGACGTACGCTCCAGTGATGATGAAGATACTGGTAAGGTTATGGTTCTTGTAGCACTGATAAATAGCTTCACCGGGAGTGAAGAGGATTAGGCAGACCAGGACGAAGTAGAGGAGGGTGAAGAGGGTGGTGTAAAAGATGCGATATAAATTTATGGCCATGGTAAAGGGCGCATCTCGCGCAGCAGTTGCCCGATGCGACTGGCTCGCATGGGAGCTGCGCTGAGTGCTGGCTGATTCTGTCCTGTCGTTGTTGTTGTCCCTGATTGAAACGAAACGAACCCTTCGATCATTACGTAGAGGAAGCTCCAGAGTGTGGCTGGAGAAGACCGTCACGTGGCATCCATCTTCCCCGCGACGCCCCTGAATTTGTATACATACTGAGCTGCGCATTACCAAGAGCTGGGGGTTCGCCTATAATATAACCGATAATCATTATTTCGAAATTGATCATTTCAGTATCCCCTGTTTTACTTTTTACGAACGAAAACCCAAAAGGTGACACTAAATAGCGGAGGTGTATTGTCCACTATAATCTATGTATTACCTAGCCCAGACCAGTAAGGATAGTACAAACCCGAAAAGATAAGGCGCAAACGGAAGCACTTTTAATCCTCTAGTCCCGGACAGCGACGTCATCCTCCCAGCCACACTCTTTTCTGGCCCGGCGAATCACCCTCTCGATACCGTCCAGACCCTTCCTCAGCACGTCCATCTTCGGGCCGTAGCTCAGACGCACAAAGTGATGACACGGGCTGTCGAACAGGTCTCTTCTCTTCGCGGGGTTGAGATCGAAGAAGATTCCAGGCACAACGATCACCTTCTCATACAAAAGCGCATTGAAGAAGTTCAGGCCGTCAGAGATCTTGGCCTCAGGGGGCAGCGGCGGCTCCAGCGAGCTCAGGTCCAGCCAGATGTAGAAGGTGGCCTGGGGAATATCCGTGAAACGGAATCCGATCTTCTGCAGACGCTTCACGACATAGTCGCGCTTCTCGCGGAAATGCACCTGGAGAGCCTTCATCTCCGCCCGCACAAGACCCGGCTCGAGCATGGGAATAGCGGCCTCTTGGAAGGGCACGTTGGCTCCTCCGTCAAGGTAAGAACCAGCAGAGCTGAGGGCACTGATGAAATCCTTGGGGCCAACGATCCAGGCGATACGCCAACCGGGGAGACGGAAGCGCTTCGTGAGACCATCAATCAGGAGCACGTCTGCCAACAAAATCAGCTATGTCTGCATTGCAACAAACGATACTGTGGAGAAGGCAAAAATAACATACCATCCTTATCAACATCGACAACATTCTCAGCACCACTAAGCGTACTTCCGTCACAACCAGTGCTGTAGTTGTAACCGCCGTAGAATTCATCCAGAATCAGTGTAGCGCGATCTCTGCAGATATCCTGAATCCGGGAAAGTTCGGGGTTGGCGAGGACATCACCGGTGGGATTTCGGGGGTTCGAGGTCAAGATGACAGATGTACCACGGGCAATTTCCTCGGCGATCTTGTCGGGGTGGATGTGGTAGTGATCAGCTTCAGAGAGTGGGATGGGGACAGCTGCGAACTATTTAATGCAGTCAGCGCAAGCCCTAGTTTAACTAAATCGCCTCCTCATATCCCCATAAACATGCTCCCAACTTACATTCTTGAAAAGAGACAACATCTCGGAATAAGCGGAGTAATCGGGGATGGGGAAGGACAGGTATGAGTTCCCCAGAATGGCTGCGATTCGGATGAGACCTGCTCTTCCACCAGGCACGATGCAGACATTCTCGTACGTATACTGGCTCTCCTTGCCCTTCCGGTAGTGCTCGTTGTACAGTTTCGCGACAGCTGCGCGCAAAGGCTTGATACCAGCGGTCGGACCGTACTCACGAGAGGCGGAAGCGATGGGAATCGCAGTCGGGCGGGGGAAACTGCCAAAGATCTCGTCGTCCGCCTCGGGGGCACCCTGACCTAGGTTGGCCCAGGAGGAAGGATCTTCTTGGTAGCCATGCTCGGTGGCACGTTCTGTACACCAGACGACTCCGGTCGAGGAACGAGAAGCATCGAGACCGGCGTGCGGGCGGTGACCCTCATGGGCATCACGGAACTGACGATGGATCGCGGAATGTTTCTCTGAAGCAATTGAAAAGTGACAATGTTAGTCTTAAAGCCAATAAATCAAGTAGACTATCGATAAAGACAAGACGAGCAGAGCAACAACGAAAGCGTTGGCAGGCGGGAGCTCTCGTTCCGCTAGAAACGGGAGAAAACGTACCGTTCTCCGACAGTTCTCTGCTAGTCGAGAAACGCCTATCGCCTGTGGGACGCAGAATGCTCACGCGACGTCCCGAGAACGACATCTTGGCAGTAGATCTTCGTTGCTTGTCTCTGGCTTGTTCTTCGTGGTCTCTCTTTCAAATAGGTCAGATCTTGGCGTGGATTCTTCCCTTCGTGACCTGTCAGTAAAGCAGCCAACACTTATTAATTATATACGATTTCTCCTATGGATTGCGCCCGTCCTTTAGCTGTTGGTCCAGCGCTTTAAATAGACTTTATGGAAACTCCACCGGGGCTTCTAGAGTATCATTTCACTCTTCCCCCTTCAAGTTGAGCGCTCTTACCTAGTAGAGTATCTCTATCGACTCTTCAAGTTCTATGCGCCGGCTGTACCGAACGCTCGGGGCAGTAACAGTCCAACGCCCTCCCCCTGGTCTTAGACCTGGTCGAATGAATTAAATCGCTCAGAGGCAAATCCCGATTGAAATCCGTAGGGGCGTGAAGTAATAACACAGGGCTGACAAGGTCTCGGAATAAGAAAATAAATAGAAACAAGGCTTGGAAACCTTTTTCTTGAGACAGGATCTATCCGTAGAAATGGACCACTCACCGGTAAAAAGAAAGGAAAAGAAAGAAAATGATGATAGTCGCATGTACTCCCCGATTCCTCTTTTATTGCTTTTCTCCCGTGTAAGTTTTTAATGCCTCATATTAACATATCTGGATAGTTTCCGAAGGATAATTACGCATATTATTTCTCCTGAAACGAAACGCAACACAGACAAACAACTACTATCTGTTATTGGTAGAACGGCACGCTGGCCGCGATCACTTTTTACGAATCACAAGACTGAAATAGGAATCTGCAACCCAACTGGACCGGATAGCGATTGCTTGTCTCATCTTCAGCCCAATATTACTGATTGTTTCGTGTTTCCCCCCCGTTGCACGGGTTGATCGGCAACTGGAGCTGGCGACGCAATTCCAGCCATCATGCGAATCATTCTGGAAAAATAGGAGTAAGTCATACATAGACGTAACTATCCGATAGAATCTTCCCGTCTGTGGCTCTCTCTGTACACCGGAAAGTTATTTGTTCAAATCCATGATATCAAGATGTCACCTGTCATCGGGAAGGCGGGCTCGTCGTGCTGTAGATTGATAAGTAAATAATAATAATAATGATCCTCTAGTACTATCATCGTGGCAATGCCCTCCAGACCCCTGTTCAGAGCCAGGGTAACAGTGGTGAGACGCCAATCCATTCGCCCCCATAAATAATTACTAGTATCACCTTAGTTTCCTCTCTTGCGCCGCTACGGGATCTTTTACCGTGAATTCATATGCACCCCCCAGTCCAAAGCTCTTTTCCGCCCAATAACGGATTCCCGGCAGCCGCATCGGGCCGTCGACAATCGTAATTCCCCTGCTCTGGGAACTTCCCCGCTAGGGAATCGGACCGACGTTCCCGGCCGGTTGCAGGGGGCTATCATGGGAGAAACAATGTCGCTACGAGCCATCGTGGCCTACCTTGGGGTAAACTTAATATGACTTTCTCTCGTGCTAGTCGTTCTCAAGTCCAGACCGAAGGAGTTTCCTAAAAAAAGACACCGCCGCCTGAGAGAGCTAACTACCTACGACCTTGTCGATATGATCTGGCCGGAATTCAGTACTGATTTGGGAGGCCTCCATGGGAGATGGGAGCTCATAGAGTGACGACGACTTACGAGTAACCAGGACAGGGTCACCCTCAATACTTCTTGATCAGCATCTCGAAAATGGAAACTTCCAAGATGGCAATATGCTCTTTCAGTATACAGGGGGAGCTAATACAGCAGAACTGCTGAGAGAGTAGAAACCACTGTACATTTTCTGCGTGCTTGTCAAAATCAGCCGTCGCACAACAAACGGCACTATACGTATCATACGGTCATGGGTTCGTGGACATTGAAGGTAAAACAAGAGGGTCATGATCAGCACCAGCAGAGGCACAAGCAGATGGGAACAGGGTAACATGCAGGCAAGGGGATATCACAAAGCCATCTCCTCGTGAAGCCAAACATCTTCTCAACGGGCGCCTTGCAACCCAGAACCATGACACGTTTACCCAGACGATCAGATCATGATGAAGAATCCCGCTTACGGCGAAGGATTCTTCCCTTGTGCCCGTTGGAAGGGTTGAACAAAAACCGACCGAGGGAACTGAAGTCCTGGAGGTGGAATTGTGAATCAAGTGCGAAAGCCTCGAGCCAATCCTGTTGGAGAGTCACAGGATGTCATAACAACCTTTGAAACGCCCGGAACTGCCGTGGAATGCCAATAGAAACGCAGAAACTCAAAACACGAAAATAGGGGATATCATCGTCCACGCAGCTTCCTTCTCCGCCATCCTAGCCAACAGGCCAAGATCAGATACCGTCACTGGCTTTCTAGTTCTCCACCGCTTGACAGAAGAGCTGGATTTCTCCCACCTGACCTTGGGCGAGCATATTCTGGTGCTGTTCTCGCCATTCCATAAATGCAAGTTGAACCGCTTCGTCGCTGTCGATGGTGACAAAGTCACCGTCCTCGTCCTTGTAACGCAGTCTCACCGATTTTGCGCCAATGGATCGATTTGTAAATCTGGCGAGCTTAGCGTCCACCCGATCTGTCAACGAACGGAACATGATGTTGCTGGCGATAACCAAGGTAACATAGTTGTCGTCAAAGTTCACCTTAGCTTTAAGTTGTGTAGGCATATAGGGGTCTTGTCCGTTCTGCTGCTCAGGTGGCGGTTCCTGGCTCAAGGGCGAGGGGAGTTGATCGGATGGAGATGATTGCGTCGGTGTCAAATTTTCAGAGCGAGCAGAATATTGAGGCTCATGGAACTGCGTGTGATGCATATTGCGCGACGCATGAGCCTGCTGCACAGCTGCCGATTGAGTTGAAGATCGAATGGGAAGAGCTCCGTTCGTGGGAGAGTTATTCTGGCTGCGATTGACAGGCGCTCTCATACTCGCCATGTGAGCCGGAATAGGCGGTACAGGCACGTTCTCGCCCATGTATCGACGTGATTCGGCCAGATGATGGTGGATATCTGGGCTGCTGGCGGACCGCATCCTCGGCGGGATACCGTTCGCCTGGTCTTGTGCAGACATTGGAGGTAAAGAAGGACGTTGTGCACCACGTCCATTAGTAGCCGCGCTGAAGTAAGGATTTCCGTTAGTACCATCCCTCGATGCTCCTCTAGACATTGCAGGCGCAGTGTACCGATTGCTGTTTTCCTCGTTCCATGGGGCAGTAGGAGTGGCTTGCCGTGGGTACGGGAATACGGTCGATTGGGAACTGGACCGTGTAGACGTAGAAGGCGTCTCAGTAACGGGCGAGAAATATGAAGCAGCGTTTCGTTCGGCTGGCGACATGCCCCCAGCAGCGAACTGAGTGTGCAGTGACAGGCTCGGATCAGGCATCGGGAAACGCGGAGGTCGACCTGCAGACAACGGACCTGACCCTCCGCTGCCGCCCGTGGCGGAACGAGTCCGAAGACTTGTGCTGGATGCGTTGCGACTCATGGGGAATTCCGAGAAGAATCCCGCCTCCTTCACAAGTGATGACTCCTCCGCTTCATATTCCTGCTGGTAGGGGTTCTGGATATTTACCCCCACGGTCTTCATGTAGGTAAATTCTGAATCCGAGGTTCCAGTGTGTCGAGCGCTGCGTTCCTCAGCTTGAATGGCTCGCTGGTGATCGATATCTTTGTACCATTTTCGCATGAGGCCCTCATTCTGGTAGCGGATGATGAAGTTGTCAACGACCCCAGGGTCACCCTTCCAGAAGATTTGGATCCTGTAGGAGCCTACAGATTCGTCGGGCTATGTCAGCGATCCATGTAATTTTGCAACAGCAAGTTTCTGTGCCATACCTGGCTTCTGAAGACAAACGATATCCGTCACATTAGCCATGTAGATCCGACCCTTCAGCTGAAGACGGGGCTTCCCCTTGATTGTTGCTGCAGGCTTGTCTTTACCCATAAGCTTGGTCTTCTGCTTGTTTGGGTTGATGTCCTTGCAGCAAAGCAGAATCCGTTCGAAAAGATAAATGTGATACTATCGAGCAAGATAGACCGAGTTAGCCAAACAGTCCTCAGAAATCGATGGGTGCCAGGTGAAAAGACATTTGCGAAAACAAATATCCATGACAATATAAGGGGCTCAGAGATGATTTAAGAAACACAAAGCCCGATACGCAATCACATGTTATGGAGAACTGCAAACGCTTGAGTGCCTTCTTGATCCTGGTAGCATCTTTGTAGTGAATCGGAAGAATTATCCGGGTCCACATCAAGCGCTATGCTACGGCCACTCAACCATCTGGTCCTCCTAGCAGGAGGTGAACCGAGCGATTCTCCATGCAATGCGGCTGCATACTTCGGAGTCGTGCCTGATCTTCGGGTGCAGGGCAATTCGAAGTGTTGACTAGGGCAGGTACGGCTAAAATCAGGGCTGTGAGGGGCATGTCGTGACGAAGCACTTCTGAAAAGGCCAAGGGGCAGGTCTTTGATTCTAGATGCGAAGCTCCTGGGCTTTGGCCCGCTGGACGCGGTAGATGATCTTGTTGCGTGCAAATACCAGCCCGACTCCATTGCCAGATCCTCGAAGACATCCGAGGTCTCGAACGGGACCGGGCTCCATTCGGAGCTATCATCCTCATGGGATGAATGGTGATTCACCGCTAGAGAGACAAAATCGCAATTTTGAGACCGCACCCCGATGGCCGAGGGAGATTATTCGACGAAAGGTCTTCATCAACATCAGTAACATGAAGGGAACATACCTCTCTTTCAGTATCCTTGGCAGTATCGCCTTTGAGCACAGTGAACGTGCCGAAGCGAAGCAACTCGCCGAATCCTTCCACCTTGAGAGATTTCCAGTCGTCTACCCGCTGCGCAAGATCCAGAACAGCGGAAGCAAGGTGCTCCTTATCAATCGCATCATTGGCCGAATCGAGGACGGACTGAATCATGTCTATTGCCTTGCTGATATCTGCCTTAAGTTCTTCATTCTCTGTCTGCTTGCGAAGTTCCTAAAAAGTCAAGTCAGCACGGTAGTATCACTTGCACAGAGAGAGCAGCGTACCGAAAGCATCAGCGGGTATTTAGTAAGTCGCTGGAATGGTTTCACGAAGAAGCCATTGAGGGTTGCCGGCTGGGCGACCATCTGTTGAAGGTCAATGGAGCGGGGAGCGGCGTGGATCTTGTCCCATTCCTTCAGACAGACCTCGTCACAACGCAACTGGTTCGCAATAAAAGGTTCATACTGTCGCAACGCTTCCTCATGATGGATGAAGAGTTCACCCCAGTTCTGCATCTCCTCAGGCAGTGCATAGTGCTGCTCCACACGAATCAAGAAGCGTTGGGCAAAATCGAGCAGGTTATTGAGATTGAGGAATATCTGGTGGCTGGAATCTCCAGTCAACGCGCCCGTCTCGTCCAGTTCCTTCTTGAGGGCCTGCAGATTCTGAAGGTGGTGGACATAGTCGCGTTCGGTCTCCAACAACTCCTTCAGGATATGCTCCCTCTTGGTCAGCTTGACCGTTCCTCCCTTCGCATTTTGGTTACCAGAAGAGTCCGGTGATAGCCTCTTCAGTTGTCCTTGCATTTCCAAGATATCTAAGACACGATTGACCATTTTGATGACCTGACTTGAATGTCAGTGCGCTCCTAGAAGAATCATATCGAAAGACATCGGATCTGATAGCGTCCGAACCCTTACCTTGATGAAACCCGTAGTGTTATCACCGTATAGATCTGTGATCAGGAAGCAGTCCTGTTGTGGGAAGGCCATATCCTGCAGACATGCCTGTAGGAACTTAAAGGTGGCAGCCTTTGGGCGCTTCTGCTCCGGCACCTTAGCGGGGTCGATCTCCAACAGTTCATCGGGTTGGGACGCATTGAAGATCGTGATCAAGGGATATCCCCCGCGCAGGCAATTCCACAGTGAAGCCACGGGATCGGTTGAACCCGTAGCACGATCCTCTTCCTCCATTTCCACCATGTGGCGCTCAAATCCTGGCACTTCCGCCAATCTCTTCTTCAAATTGACGCAGCTTTGATACATCGACTCTCCACCACGTCTGTTGATAATGTTATCTTCGGCCATGGGGCCGCCTGCGTTCACAGGGCCGTCCATCTTTGCGATTCCCCCTCTATAATAATCGAACGCTATAAATCACCGAACTCAGAGCAAGTATGTAGAATCAAGATACTCTCGGCCAGCCAAACTGGACCTACGCAGAAGCGTCAAGCATGGATTTTCCCCTCTACGGCCCGCCTGTCGATGCGGCCCAGGGACGCAGCGCGCGGTCAGACGAAAGATCGGACGAAAGTTTCCCTCTCCTGTCCAATGCCTGCTTCGTTCAGGTGTATTGTATTCGTCAGAGACTATGACGAATCTCCCGTCAACGACTGTCGTATGGAACTTGGAGCGGGTGTGCGATTGAAGCCAGGAGGTCGAAAGTATACCGGCTCCTAGTTCAGGAGCAACGAATAGACGATGTCAATATCCACCGTCGGTTGGTCTTCCGTTGTCGGATAAGACGTGCACAGGACTTTTGCCAGGCACGTCTACAAGAACACAGTAGTGTTTCCCACTTGATGAGATAGATCGCTTGCCAGAACCTGGGAACGCATAAGCTATGAGACTGGGGGGTTCTTTCGATAGCGGGGGAGGGGGGGTCGTTGACCGCAGGGGGGAGGATGAAACTTACAGGCTGGAGAAAATATCAGCTTGCAGGATTACACCGGACAACGCGATGCTGGGATCCAAAAGAGGAGTCGTAGGGGGTGATGTTCGTTAGGGGAAAGAGAAGCAAGAGATCAGGAGTGAAGGTGGTCGTTGATGATTGAGTCGACCGTTAGGAGGAGCGTAGCAGTGGTTAGTGTGTTTCGGCGGGCGGCGGCAAGAGGGCGATTGGGCTCGACCGAAGGGGACGAGAAAGGGGGCCCAGTGGGTTTGGGACTAGTTGTCTTCTTGTTCACCAGTCAACTCGCTATATTGACCGTGAGAGCCCCATCTGAACGGGAGAGAACTGCTTATCTAACTGAGAATGGGATGCCACTAACGACAAACAACAATGAGGATGCTGTCTGTGACTTAATTATTGATCCTGCCTGAACCCCAGACCTCACCTCCCATTCTCTCCCGTCGTCCATCAACGGGATCAGACACTATCGCTTCTAGTACCAACGGGTGGCTGGAGATCGGGACTATTGCACATCCCCCCGTTAACCGTTGCTCATTATTCCATCCTTTCCAGATTATTCTTCCTGCTGGTCCCTGGGATCATCCGACGATACTACGACCTTTAGTGACCTCCGCCCTGACTCACGGCCCAGCAAAAGCACGGAGCTGGTCCATCCCCAGTGCTAGAACCAACCCAAAAGATCCCCACATCTTGCGCCAAGAGCCTCGAGTCAGGCTACCGATTCTCTGGACTGCTCCATCATCGCAGCATGGGCGTTTGAGTCGCGACCAAGCGTCTCCCCTCCGTCGTTGATAATAACCCAACGAGCGCGTGCGCCTGTTTCAGCCTCAACGCTTCGACGGTAGGCGGTACAACGGGTACCTAATCTTTCGACCACACACTCTTCCATTCCAGACCAGATCTCTTTTTTGAGATTTCCAGTGGTTTGCATCCGACTTGAACTTGTGCACAGCGGCGTCCCACCGGCTGCTAAGCTGACGCCCTTATGGAGAGAGATTCCGCGGCCGAGGCGGGCATCCCTCATCTTCTAAGCTTGCAGGCAAGCAACTACCGGTCCGATTTCACGTCGCCGCCGTTGGCAACCTCGTTCAAGTTGGACGAAGGTTACTCCGATGAGACGCGGAGTCAAGCGGAGAATGAGGCCAATCCATCCTCGGACGAGGTGATGACGCTCCCAGGATGGGTGCTGGCACATAGTGAAGCGGACAGAGCTGGTAAGGGTTCCAATGCAGCCCCAGTAATCCCTGTTGGTCGGAGCCCCGACGCTTATAAACGATCCTAGAGCTTGCTTACAGTTTACTTCGCACCCTACGAACGTCGACTGTGGCCGCGGTCGTCGAACGCCTCACGCCTCTTCTGCACATGGATCCGGTCCTCAAGCTACCGCCGGAGATCACTGCTGAGATCTTTTCCTATCTCGACCCGGCAACCTTGTTGACCGCGTCGCGGGCATCGCGTGCCTGGAGGGCCCGGATTCTGGACTCACGGTTGTGGAGACAGCTCTACATCAGAGAAGGTTGGGGCCTCAATGTCGACGCCATCCGGAGGTTTGAACAACAACAACAACAACATGCCGAATCTGCTTTCTCCCAGAACCGCAAGTCGCGGACGAGACACGCAGACTCAGATGTCGCAGAGCCCAAGCTCAAGAAGCGTGTGCCTCCCAGTTGGCTCGAGTCTCGCGGCACACGGTCCACTAGCGGTCATTCGAATCGTGCCTGGAGCGAGCAACACGAGTCGGTAGAGGCAGACGGCCCCCCGTCGGTAGACGACGAGGGCGATCGGGAGATGCAAGATGTCGCATACGATCGCACCCCATCGTCGTCCACTGGGCAATACCTTCCGTGCCGGAGTCTCGAAGGGAGCTACGCCAGAACTGATCTCCCGAAATCGTCACCGTCGTCGTCCTCGTCGAAGCGTCAGTCTTCAACCGGTTCGCCTCTGCTGATCAGGCTACCCAGCGGTTCCGTGCGACTTAACTGGCCATATATATACAAGCAACGCAGGAGACTGGAGGATAACTGGCTCAAAGGTCGCTACACCAATTTCCAACTCCCCGATCCCGCTCATATGGAAGAGGCGCATCAAGAATGCGTATACGCGATCCAATTTTCTGGGAAATGGCTTGTGAGCGGTAGCCGGGATCGCTCCGTGCGAGTGTGGGACCTAGACACCAGAAGACTCTGGCATCGCCCACTGATGGGCCATACAAAATCGGTTCTCTGTCTACAATTTGACCCGAGTCCGGAGGACGATGTGATCATCTCCGGAAGTAGTGACAAGAATGTCATAGTCTGGCGCTTCTCCACAGGAGAAAAGATCCACGAGTTCACCGCCCACCAGGACTCGGTGTTGAATCTTCGCTTTGATAAACGATATCTGGTCACCTGCTCCAAGGATAAGTTCATCAAGGTTTGGAATCGCAATGAACTTATCGCAACCGACAAGGACTACCCGATTCTCAACAAGAGCGCAAGTGTCAGGTTTCCGTCGTACATCGTCGACACGGCGAATACACCATCCGCAGTTCTGGAAGCTGAGATCGCCAACCGGCATATCAAGACCTTGGTTCCTTATACTCTCTTGATGACACTGGAAGGACACGGTGCTGCCGTAAATGCAATCCAGATCTGTGGTGATGAGGTTGTGTCGGCCTCTGGTGACCGGCTGATCAAGTTATGGGATCTTCACACTGGCCACTGTGTGAGGACGTTCGTCGGCCATCAGAAAGGCATTGCGTGTGTACAGTCTGACGGCCTGCGAGTCGTCAGCGGGAGCAACGATGACACAGTCCGTATCTATGACCACTCCTCTGGTGCTCAGGTTGCTGTGCTGCAAGGGCACCACAACCTAGTCAGGACAGTCCAGGCTGGTTTTGCTAACCAGCCCGGAGTTGGGGAAGCTCTCCGGCTGGAAGCTTTGGCGGTAGATCATAACTTCTGGGAAGCTAAACGGGCGGGTACGCTTCCAGCCATCATACCGTCCCGTCGCGCCCGAGTTGCTGCTCAGAGGATTATGCCAGGATCCAAGGATCCCAAAGATCTTATGGCCCTAGGTGCCAAAATTCCTCCTGGTGGAGGCGGGGGTCCTTGGGGAAGGATAGTTTCTGGCTCTTATGATGAAACGGTCATTATATGGAGGAGAAACCGCGAGGGCACCTGGGTTGTCGGCCAGAGACTCCGCCAGGAGGAGGCCCTGATGAATGCCTCTCCTTTCCACCGGGGCCAATTACTCCGTGGCATTCTTAATCGAGTCCCTAATCTCCCTCAGCATATCCAGCATCTTCAAGCGGCTCAGGCACAGCTCGCGTTGCAAAATGCCCAAGGCGCAGCTCCCAATGCCACTGAGGTAGCTGCGACCCCACAGAATGTGCACAACCCAGCTGGTGGTAATCAGAACAATGGACCAGAGCCAAGGAATCCTGGCACCGAAGGTCAACCCGCACTGCCTACATGGGCTCAGGCTAATGCGAACCAAACGACTGAGCAGCAGGGAAATGCGCAGACACCGGTTCAGATCCCGCCTCATCCCGGCAACGTACACGAGCCCCTCGTCCAAAACCAGTTACCACCGCATCATCACCATCACGTACACCATGGCTTCAACAGACCTCCATTCCCTACGCCTGCCCAGCCGACCTCCCGAGTCTTCAAGCTCCAATTTGATGCCCGCAAGATCATCTGCGCCAGTCAGGATTCGAGAATCGTCGGCTGGGACTTCGCTTGTGATGATGAGGATATTATCGAAGCTTCTCAATTCTTCAGGGGCGTGTGAAATAGTGAAGCACGAAAAAAGAATTTAGAGTTATGATTGAAGCCCATGAAATGCTACAGGTATAAGAGAGAGCTATCAGCATCTCTTGCAGTGGCTGTTCCATGCATCTCGGCTCTCTGTTTTCCTAGAGTGCTGCATTTGAGTATTTCGCATACTCCATTACTGCTTCATTGGCGTTTGATTTTTCGAGTTCCAGTTGCTTGTTAAACTCATTCGGTACATAAGGCACATCTTCACCTTCTGTCCCCCACACTTCTCTCAAAAAGAGCGCATAATACCAGCATCTCCATTTCAAACCTTTCTCCTCCACATCCATACTTCCCATTCACAGGCTCTGCGTATATCCGCACTCATAAACGGGTCCAGCCGAACACAGCCACCAAACACTCCATGAAAATTGTTTTTAGAAAACACATCCCTTTCTCTTGCAGCTTAGCGGTTCTCCTCCTTCTCGTCTGCCGTTTCTGATGATGATGAATGACATGACTTGCATGTAAAAAAGCCGGAGTCCCAACTTGATTTTTTTTTCTCTTCGTCCTTTCATTCCATCTGGTTTACGCTCCCCCCTCTTATTATCCGGGGATCGAATTAAATCACATCGTACATAGTCTCATATCTACCTTCTGTTAGTGGACATGTTTGTCGTCATGGTCATGGTCATGGTCATAGTTACAAGTCTAGTCCTTATCAGCGACCCTTATCATTGTGAGATAATTCCGAACTTTGCATCACTTACTATACTATACTATACTATTGATTATATATACTTCCTTCTTCAAACGAACGATTTTCTTTCTTCTTTTAGATACGCTTCTTCTCGTTGCTTTTTTTTGATCGGTATTTAGCTTTTTTGTGATATACCTTCCTTCATGAATGCGCGGTTTGGGCAGTTGGAGTCTGTGCATGGTGTCTTTTCTGTGCTCATACCGGTTTTCACAGATAAACAGGAGAGACACGTGAGTTTTTAGACAATTCTGATACTGCGGAGTGTGGTGAGAAATGGAAATGTATGTACCTAGGTTTCAGAAAGCTTACGGAGAACATGGCTACGCTAACGACACGACATGCCGTTCTAGATTCAGAAATAACTGGGAGCAAAGGTGATTTCTACTCCTGTCTCGAGTGCTTTGCTTGCAAATGTATTATTATAGGTTGAGGTTGTCTAAGGTGTAGAGGGTGAGGAAAGGCACACGCTGTTCTCAGAAGATAGGGTATCCAACTGCGCCGGACGAGGACGACTCCTAAGGATACATTCCTGCAGGATCAATGGCAGCTAGCTCTCTGTCCCATCAACACCAAGAGTACTTTCTGCTAACCCTTTGACGGGGCCTGAAGAGGGTCTGGTTGTAGTGTCATGGTCTGGCAGACTTGGAATGTAGGGTCCCGTATGACTAGATGACCTTGGTCAGGATACGGTACTGAAGAGTGAACAGTGTAGATTTGTAGAAGCCTGGCGTGAGGCTGTAGATAGTTCGTATCATCTCTGAGGTATATTACCCTACTGGCGACATAGTCACATCAGTTGCCTGAGGAGAGAATCCGTAAGCAGGCCGCCACGGTCTAGGGGCCCGTCGTTTTCGCTGTCCATCTGAGCTTTCGCGCGTGGTTGAACGTCTAGACGAGGCACCGCCAGATATCGGAGAAGTGACATCTTCAGATACAGTCGCACTTTCGTTTCTCGTGGCCACGGAGGAACTACGTTGGTTGCTCAGCGGTAAGCCATCTGGGCCATCCTCCGCCGAACAGCAGCAAACTGCGGAAATATACGTTCTCAGAATCTCTGACCATGCAGCTATATTTTGTTCCTCACCAGCATCAATCTCAGGCGAGCCATTTTCTGGTAGGACCTCTGAAGACGATGGCTGAGGCACAAAATTATAAGGAACAGAAGGATTGCCATCCATAGTCGTACACTGGGATCCTGAAACATCCTCAACTGGACTGGCAATGTGCACATGATGCGTCTCGTGTGGTCGAGCCGATTGCGAGTCGGTATTTTGGGAAGAGGGAAGTGAAGGTAGAGCATTAACAGGAGTCCTTGCGTCTGTCCTCCGCATTGTGGCGCTCAACGCCCGCTGAAGAGTCGAGGGAAAATTGGAAGCAAGAACAGGTTCTGATCCCTGAGAACTCCGAGCCTCACTGTGGCTGCTTTGTCTCCCCGACTTGCGGCCCTTCCCGGTCGACTGACGGCGGTTAACTTGAGGCTGAGCTACGGGGAGAGTTATGCGGTGGAAAGGATGGCTATCCAGAGGTCGCGACAGGTCCATTCCATGCCCGCTCTGCCGAATTGGAAATCGTCCGCGCACTGCTGTACCATCCTCAGCTCTTCCGATAGCATGGATGGGGAGTCGGGCAGGGCGAGGGTCCAGAGGAGAAGTAAAGCCGAACAGTCTGCGGAATGCCTCGCTATAGGAGCCAGCTACGCTGCTATCATAGCTATTCCTTCGACCATCCCCGGCTCCAGATAATGGGCCTGGCGTAGGGGACTGGATAGCAAATCGAGATGCGCAAAAGAGGGCTTCTTCCGTTCCGAAGGATGGGAGACCGGGAGGGGTCGGCGATCGTATTGGAGGCGGATATGTAGGTTGGGCTGGACAGGCAAGGCATAGATCCCTTCCCAGCAAATTTGAGGCACCGGGTCGATTATCTGCATCATTAAAGGAAAATGCTTTCCGCCTTTGAGGGCTTTGGAGACTAGCCGTGTTGATATCCCACCTAGACGGTCTTGACAATTGCAGAGCGTCACCGGAAAAGCTCTCATATAGACAGGACATTGAACGTGAATGGCGCAAGGTCGACGTGCTTCTCCGTTCGACAATCGTCGCTAGGGTGTTGACAGGCCACCTGCTGTGGGAGGATGTCACGTTAAGAATAGCTTGATCGGAGAAGGCAAGGCTAAGACCCTGCTGCTCCTCAGCAGTATTTTGCCTCGAGAGGCTATCATAATACGTCTGCTCTCCTGTGTCGGATCCGGAACTTGCCCTGGCAGCATCGTATATAGAGCTGTGCTCGCTTGGTATAGATTCTGACGAGTCCAAGTCCCTTTCGAAGGCGAGCAGAGAGGCGGCGCGTCGAGGATTATCTTCGCTACTGCCACTGTGATCGACAGATCGAGTCTGGAGCGGAAAACGTACGTGCTCGGCGGCTTTCTTGCCGGCAGCGCGATCGTGATACCTATTATTCATGCTGAGTAACGATGAAGCGAAATAAACCGCCTGGGTGGATGCCAAACGAACGACAACCCCTGGGCCCTCAGAGGGAAAAGGGGAAGAGTGATAGGCACTCATGGAGAAAAAGGTACAAGTGAGATTGCCATCAGAAAATTGAAACATATCGCAGCTTCCATATGATATATTTTCATGAGCATGGGTGCACCTTCCCTCCCTTGAAGATGCAGCGCGTGAGACAAATTCTCCGGCAGCAGAGGGAAGGCATTTGCCAAAAAAAAAAGCATAGATGATGCAGTCACTGTCTAGACACCTATATACACGCTTCCAGTGTCACGGTCTGAATGATATGCATGATTCCGGGCGGCCTGTCCCAGGGTTGACATCTCAACCACAAAAATAGAATCCAAGAAGAATAATTATACAATGCGTAAAAGGTATGTGGGTATAGTGGGCAAAGAGACGCCCGAAACATTCATGATCATAGAGCCGCGGTACTCTGGCCGGGTTCCGATTTACTATTCATTTGTTCTTTTCGGAGAGTGCGAACCAAAGCCTCCAATTTTCTTCGTTCTTCTTGCTCCGCCTATGTACGCATCAGTTAGCTTGAGCACGGATGATAATGAAGAGTAACAAATATTCCCAAGGGCTTACCCTCAGAATTTTCAAGTTTTCTGCTCGTGTATCTCGCATCATCTTCTTGAACTCGTTCTTGAGTACCGTCGTAGACGTCGTCTCTACCGGGCCATTAGGTGTGAGAGGAACAGGACTCTTGAGGCCCATCCACTTGATACGCTCATCGTTCAATTGAGACTCCAGGTTCTCGCAGCGATCGCGCAGGCTGTCAATAACACTTTCGAGTTTGTCCCTTTCCTTTTCAAACTCAATACTGGCCTTGGTCATGATCTCGTAGTCTTCAATCGTGTCTCGGAGCTCCTTCTCGAGCATTTGCACGCGCTGCTGGAGTTCACTGTTGCCCGCGGCCTGTTTTGATGACTGCTCAGCTTTCAGTGCCGCCAGCTCTTCAGAAAGTGTGATATTTCTCATGTTTAGATCATCAATCTCCTTCTGAATAGCAGGATTAGCGGCGACTGCCGCTGCACGCTCCGCCCTGGTTCCGTAGGCGCCGTCGAGTTCTGCTTTAACGACTGTCAACTCGGTCTGGGCTCTGACTATGTCAGTCTCCAGTTCTCTCATTTCCGCTTCTAGTTTGGCAGCATGTTCTTCGGCTTGCGAGCGAGCTTCGGTGGCTTTTTTCACCTCAGCATCCGCTTCGCTTCGGAGCTGCTGCAGGGCTGCCTCCAAGCGGCTCGTATTTTCTTCTGCTCGGAACCGCAGGTCGTTGGCTTCCTTGATTTGGGCATCTGCCTCGTCGCGAATCTGCTGGAGAACAGCTTCCAATTGGGAGACTTGCTCCTCCGCCTGTATACGTGCTCGCTTCTCAGCCTCCACAGCGTCGGCCTCATCCTGGCTCCGTGTTTGTTCCCTGAGGGAGACATCTTGCCTAGCAGCCTCAAGTTGCTCTGCCACTGAAGCCAACTCATCTCTGGTGCTCTGATGGCCTGTCTGGGATTGTTCCAGCTCCTTTCTGACCTCCATGAGCTGCTCGGTCAGATTCGCTATATGGGTATCTCTCTCAGCATCCGACTTCGAATTGAGCTCCCGCTGCTGTTGAATTTGCGTGGTCAGAATACTTTTCTGTTCGAGAAGACTTTCAACGCGCCTCTGGAGAGTATTGACTCCATCGCCGAGGTAGCGAAGGTGCTCCTGCAGATTACTCTCACCCGAGAACTGCGGCGGCGGTGGAACAGTGGGAGAACGAGCTGACCCCGGCCCCGACATTCCCAAGACTTCATGAAGGCGACCGTTGATCTCTTCCAGTTCCCTCTCGGTATCGTACTCCGACCCCCGGTTCCCTCTCACACCTTGTTCTTGCTGAGAACTCATTTTCTGAAGACCGTTTTCTATATATGCAAGGTGTGCTTCTACGGCCGCTGTTGGATTCACCGGACCGCCATTGCTGGACGGCTGAGGAACCGGATCGAAGTCCGAGTCGGTGCTGTTTTGGAGAATCATCGTGCGCATGCGGCCACTCAGCTCCTCCAGTTTTCGCTCAGTATTCTGGATGACGCTGACATCAACTGCCATGGACTCACGCCCATTCTTCCCGTAGCCCCCACCGAATTCATCGAGATAATCCGCTGGCCTGTACAAGCTGCGGTCATCAAAGTCCAATCCACTGTTTGCACCGTTGACACCATCCGCATGGTTGGAGTTGGTACCGTTTTTATTCAGATTCTTTTTAAGGCCTTTATGTGTCATCTGTAGAATGCCCGCGGTGTGCTGAAGCAGTCTCCGTTGGATGTCCTGAGCCCTACGTTCTAGCTTCCACAACTCCTGCGCCAATTCTTCACACTTCCGCGCGCTTGCGGCCAGCTCCTCATCTGCCTTATCCCAACTGTCGTCGCCATTGCGTCCAAAGAAACTACGGCGTTTCCGATGTGAACCGGGCGATGGATCTGAACCGTAGTCTTCGCTGGTCCTTGAGCTTTTGGGACTATGCAGTCTGCTTAGGGATCTAGCAGCATCCCGGAGCTTTGTTTCTAACGCGAGTTTGCGCTTTGTGGCCTCCACTCGATTCGACAGTAACGAATATTCTTTCTTCAGCTCTTCAACCTCCTCAAAAGACAGGACTTCATACTCCATGCTATCTCCCATGGCGGTTTCGGTCAGAAGATGCATGGAAACCGGATCAGTCACGTCCAGCAAGGCTGAACTGCGGGGGTGGGATGGATTGAGCTATTCGACAAACAGATTGGTCATCAGCCATATCAACTCCGCGAGAGACAATAGGGGGTGGCAGGGATGGGACCTACCGGATTGTATCGCGGCTTCTCCTCAATGTTTGAGTCCAGAGCATCACGATAGCCGTCCAAGAGCACCTTCGACGGTGGTGGAGGCATCGGGAATAATGTTGAGGAGATATACCTGGGGTCCCCATACGAGGACCGACTGGAGCGGAGACTCGCGAGGTTCATCATGGCTGCCAGTGGAGAAAGAGCGACGGCAGCGAACAGAAATAATAATAAACGTCTGTCATTCACAAAGACATATTCTAATTTCTAAAGAAAGTCGTTTCAGGTCGAACAGCCGACCAACAGTGCAATGGAAGTCGGTTTTCCTGCAATGGCGCGTATAAATTGGATTCCTCAGCGGGGAAATCGCCAGGAGACTCCTCACATACACGGGTCGCGGCTCATGGAAGCACACAGACAACGAAGCCCATGAAGGAGAACGACAGACCAGAACGGCTGACTGGGAGTGAAAAGAAGAAGAAAGTGAGTCTATATTGGATTGAGAAATTCGAGATCGACTGCGCCTCGCCCCAGCCAGGGTGGACGGACCGGCTTTGCGTGGCAGCGCGAAATGAACTTCTCCGCCGTAGCGCAGCGCCGGACGAGATCACCGCTGACCCTAGTCTCCTTTTTTGATCTCCACGATCCCCTTCTCATTTTCCTATCGCGTGGCCGAGAATTCATGTTGGAAATCCGATGAATATCTCCTATTGCCCCCCCTGAAATCGCATCCAGCACGTTCCGCGACCCATCATCTTGACATTGGTCAGGAATTTCCCAACTACGATCATGTTCGTCTGGTCTGATGGATCAATGCCGGCCACAAGCATCGGACATTAATATTAAATTAGTCTACTCCGTACTTTGAACCGTCCTGTTGGCTCTGCACGAACCCCCGTCCAGGCCGCGCTAAACACTGCTTTCCGGGAGTCATCGGCCATTGACATAATAATCGACGTCCAAGGCTGAAGGATACCTTGAGGTGGAATATCGCTTTCCAGTGACACTATCATCAGCCACTTCGTGCAGTACTCTATTCTTCGGTCTCGTCTCATCTGTTTGTTTGTTTGTGTATCGACATGTCGCAATGGGATTGGCTGTGGCGAAGAGCTTCGCTGTTCGCACGACACTGGATCGCTGGTTCTACCAACGAGGACACCGTCTCCACGCCCCGGATATTATAGCCCGGAGACCGGTTGATTCTCGACGCCTCACCTTGACTGGTTCTAGGGTTCCTCCCGAAATTGCCGTGAACCTGTTCCTCAGTTGCCAAGACCCTCTTACCAAGTTTTATTCGAGGATTCATCATCCTTTGCTGCTTTCGGTGCGTGAAGCAAGTCATGGCGGCCGTACGGGACTATCTAAATATGGTAGAATCGAATTACGCTTAGATAACCTCCCGAGTTCCTACGTTAGCTGCGGGCCCACAGCTGGCTAGGATATGGTAATCAGAACATAGAAATGACAGTATTATCCAGCTGATGTTGAGCAGGTTGGGAGCAACGTACACTCTATGTCTTGACATGCTGTGTGCCCTCACCCGTGATCTTCCCAGTCATGGAGGACAATCCTTAGGTCTGATCCTCCCGTCCAAACAAGGCTGATCAAAGCGTCGGTAGGCCTATTCGAGACTTCGACAAAACCCGTTGGAACCCCTCGCGACTATATACTTCAGTCAGTGTGCTCAGTGAATTCTGCAGAGCGATGGACAGTGGACATGAATTCCCAGATGATCGGTTCCAACACCCAACACCAATCGCGAGGGATCAGACATATTACTCTGAAACCACATCTATCCCTGACGATCCAAGGCTACTGTGTGATACTACCTAACGAAATGGCATCGATCGGTACTATTCAGCAGTTATATATTCGAAGAAATCGCATATACTCACTGACATTAAAAGGCTAACGTAACCTAGTTATTTGCACGCTAATGACTAATCATAATCCATCTTCAACCTTTTGCTATTCTCTCTCTTACCTTGTCGTTCATTCCAATACGTCATCGGGCTCCGTTCGTTAGAGATTGCATGAAACAGACCCAGAATAACAGCTCTACTATAGTCGAGAACACAAGCTCCTCGATAGCGATCATGACTCCGGGAACTCCGAATGGAAGGCTCTTCTTCAGCTATTCAGCATCAGTACTGCACTACTATATACTTCTAACCACCCAGGAAATCAAGTCGTGAACATAATATAACCACCGGTCTTGGTTTGGGAGTACACAGTAAACATCCATCGTGATACTGGACGTCTTGTTCATTCCATTGGCTCGAACCCTTGCAACTTAAAGCTGAAGCAACCCGAGCTCGTCCAACCGCCATCGAGTAACGCCATCTGATAGCGTGGGGAACCTCGGATGGACCGGCGAGAGGCTGCGGGGGCTGTCTCAAGAGATCGCATCGGGCATTTTTCCTTATCTAGCCCCCAAGTCGAACTCGGTTACGCGTGCGCCCAACTCACCATATAAGCAGGGTATAATGGAAGTCATCTTTCTTCTACGAAAGATACTTTTCGATATTGTGAGACCATGTGAGGTTCCAAATTAGCATCCGAAACCCTAATGCATTCTCCAGCAGACGTGGAGACCATTTCCTCCACTCGGCAGGCCTCGGGAACGGCCGAGATGGAGAGTTTCCAGGGCCAGCCGAGTGTTCGGCTTGAAGAGGGGACAGCTACTAGCCCAAGGCAATACAAGGTGTACAAGAGGCGCTTTTTGGGTTTGATACAGCTCGTCTTGCTGAATATCGTAGTCAGTTGGGATGTATGTCGTCATTCTATTCGAACATATCATCAACACCACTAACCACCACACAGTGGCTGACTTTTTCCGCTATCTCGTCGACCTCTGCGGAGTATTTTCAAGTTTCAGAAAGTTCTATCAATTGGATGAGCACCGCTTTTCTGTTCGCATTTTGCTTGGTGACTCCGTGAGTGAAAGGCCTCAATCCGAAACATGACGTATTGTTCCCACGGCCTGTCTTGCTGAGATAGAAATGCTATGGCATCTCATATAGTATCACGATCTTCACACTAAACAAAGGCGGCCCCAAACCTGCCATTCTTGCGACATCTGGATTGATTCTCGTTGGTAACTGGATCCGGTATGCCGGAACGAGAGCGAATGGAGGCATCTTTGGCCTCGCGATGTTCGGTCAGATCTTGATCGGTTTTGCTCAACCATTTTGCTTGAGTGCTCCTACGAGATATAGTGATCTGTGGTTCTCAGACCGTGGCAGAACCAGTGCGACCGCGATTGTAACTCTTGCAAACCCTTTCGGTGCAGCACTCGGTCAATTAATCGATTCACTATGGGCTACTAAGCCCAGCGAGGTTCCGAATATGGTTCTCTGGATATCCGTTATCGTGAGTGATCACGCACCCGGCCTCATTTGAAACTGTAAAATGGGCAATATCTCACATCACTCTTGTGAATCTAGTCCACTGTTGCAACCGTTCCCTCCATCTTCCTGCCTGCCGCGCCTCCGACTCCGCCCAGTGCTTCCTCCCAAGCAGCTATCTCACGAGGATCTCTCCGGAAGGAGATCAGTCAGATCTTCCGAACCCTCGAGTTCTACCTCATCTTCATCCCATTCTCCGTCTACGTAGGCTTCTTCAACAGCGTCTCCTCCCTTCTCAACCAGATCCTCGAACCCTACAACTTCTCCGAAACCGATGCCGGCATCGCAGGCGCAATCCTGATCCTCGTCGGGCTGGGCGCCTCTGCGATCATCTCCCCGATTACCGATCGTTTCAAACACTACCTAATCACAATTAAAATTCTCATACCTATCGTCGCGGCGTCGTATATCGGGTTCATCTTTGCGCCATCAAGTCCCGCAGGCATCGCACCATCTTTTGTCGTCTGTGCCATTCTAGGCGCATCTTCTTTCGCTTTACTTCCAGTCACCCTTGAATACCTAGTCGAGATCACGTACCCTTTCTCCCCAGAAATCGGAAGCACCGTATGCTGGACAGGCGGCCAGCTCCTCGGAGCCGTCTTCATCATCATCCAGGACGCCCTGAAAGCCAACGACGACGCTCACCCACCGAGTAATATGAGAAAAGCGCTGATATTCTCTGCCGTCATCTCCGCGGCCGTCGTTCCCCTGCCACTAGCCATCGGCCTCTTCGGTCGGAAAGTGAGCAATCGCCGACTGGAGGCTCAGCTCGGCATCTATGACAGTGATAATAGTAATGGAAATTCGTCCACAAGTGCCGACGCGGAAGTAACTGCAACGTCTGTCGTCGCCAATAAAAACGATGGGAATGGGAATTAATTAAGAGAGAGAAATATATACTGTGTTGCATAGTATGTGTCATGATTCATGCTGATTTATTACCGTTTTGGATACCCTTCTTGGTTACTTCTTATCATATGTCGATTTTGGTTCGTATATAGTGTCGTTTTGGTGCGAAGTTATATACCCATGATCTATATCTCCATATATTGTCTTACTCATATTACTTACTCTCATGAATGATGATCCTTAGTTATATGAAGGGTTATCAAATACAATGCAGTTGTCCTACAGCATCTTTGTGGGAACAGAACAAAAAGTCTAGCATGAAACCATTTGTCTAAACATAAGAGGAAATAGGAGTAAAGGCACAGTGAAGACTAGCTATCTGTACATACAACGTGGTTGACGTTTTATTTTGCCCACGACAATTACCCACACAAGACTTTGAGACTAGAGTCCCGGGCAACCGCTGCAGCGATCGCTTCCAATACTGTCATCTCAAATACGTTCACTCGAGCGTAGATCATAACGTGTGCGATTAACAGGCTAGGATAGACGGAGGACACTATCCCAGCATCAAGTTCGCAGCGATCCCATTCCACAGTTTTCGCATTCCCTCCAGATGACCTCGGTATATCGAACTGCCGAGCGAAAAGGTATATCCCCCGAGAGAACTGCCCGTCATCAATCTAAGAGAAGAAAACCGTAAACAGGATCGCCGATGGCGCGATAAGCCATCTATTTGAGCTCGCGCCAGAGCTTGGGGGCGGCGCACTGGGTAGCGCAGTGCTGGAGGTGGAAGACTGTAGGGCAGTGAAAAAGACACATATTAGCCGATATTCGATGGCATATCTCGAGGAATGAGACGGTCCATGTTGAAAACGGTCCCTTATGAAGTAATGTAGGGAACAAGCAACACGATTTCTGCTGCTGAATAAGGAATTGATGAAACTTACACTCCTCAACGCAGTCCTCCTTGGGTCCCTTGAAGTCAGGATCCTCCGAGTTCCTGGTGACACGCTCAACGCACTCGTCGAAATGGTGCTTGGCGGCAGCGCACTCCCGGGAGTCGGCGCACTCTGTTGTGCACTCAGTTAGTATATGAATTCGTTTTGCTTTGTCCGTGCGCGGTGGAAGGGAGGGACAAGTTCTCGCGGTCCATTGGAGAGGTCAATCAAGCCGAAATGCGACAAGATACATGCGATCTCGACCCGAAGATGCAGGTAGAGATTGCGCATTTCGCAGTCCGCGCGAGCCACAGTGCTCGATTGTCCCATTGAGCCACCACAAGGGCTGAAAGCAGGATATCTACTTACCCTGCACCAGCCTGGGCATGGGGTCTTCAGGCTCTTCTTCTTCTTCCTCTTCAGCCTCCTCTTCTTCCTCTGGCTGCTCCTCCTTTTCCTCCTCTGCGGCACTGCTGGATTCCGGAGTGTCCTCGGCTGGGGGAGCCTCAGCCTGGGCCTCAGCGAAGCCCAGGGAGGAGATCACGTCGGCGAAAAGCTCGGAGAGACCCATCCTGACAGAAAGGTGTTGCAATTGAATTGGGAGAGGACGTGGGGAGAGTTGCCAATTGCGGGCAAAGAGACGACGTTGGCAGAGAGGTTGGGATTGACGGTCGGGTGGTTTGGGAAGCTCGCCGTTCCCAAGGGAAAAACGGAACGCTGCGGTGGTTTGTCCGGCGGCCCGCGACTGGCTTAATTACCACACACGTGATTGGCCGATGCCGCCCGACAACATTGCTGGAACTCCCGATGATAGAATTCATATGGGACACTATGGCATACTCTGAGAATAGTCTATTGTTCATGTTTATATTTTATTAAGCTCGTTTCATCATCATATTCTTTTCCGTCGCATGATAACCGCGAAAGGAAGATAGGAATGGTGCTCAATGCCCGTGAATCCTACCCGCATAATCCTCGCGATCGAAGCCAATACCGGTCATTAGTTAATGTACAGAGAGGAGTCTCGATTATGTTCGCCGTTCAAAAGGAGATATACCAGCGGTGAGCCTGCTAGGAAGCCTGCTTAAGAGACTGATGCTTCCTTCGCGTGTATGACCGTTGGCGTTAGCTGGCGCTACGTAACCGGTTCTCTAGCTCGTGAGCCACACTCTGTTGTTGCACCTCTTCATATCCTGGCGGTGGTTCTGTTGGTGGCTCGAATCTGTCCTCAGATGCGATATGACCTGCGGGGTCGGGTACCGTCGGGCTTCCACCTGGAGGTGACACTGCTGGCACGGTCAATGGAACAGCGGGTTGTGAGGGACGATTGAGCTCAGCAGGAACGTGACCAGGACCATCGTAAGCAGGAAGCTCATCAAGATGAACAGCTGAATAGTCGATATGGCCCCGGCGCGCCGCTTGCGAATTATCGACAGCCTGAGAAGTCTCGACTGCTTGCTGTAGACGTTCCTTAATCCGCTCAAAATTGGAATGGAAATCGAACGCTCCTCCTTCCTTGAAACTCATCTTCAGCTGCACGGCCGGTAACGACGGCGGAATGCCGCCTCCCGCGACGGGTTGTACCAAAGCAGTCCACACATTGGGTCCAAAGAAGGGAGCAGAGACATGTGTATCGTGGACATTCAGCAATGGCGCGGAGAATGATTGGAGTTGTTGCGTAGGTTGAGATGGTAGATAGACAACCTGGATCGAGCATGTTAGTAGATCGGAGACACGGGGCGTAATGGAAAGGGAGACTGACACGCTGGTTTGTGAGATATACCAGGCCGGAGCTACTTTGAAGAGAGAAGGACTCTCTTCCCGAGTAGCCACTCGGAGGTTGTAACGAGAAGCTCGTCCGTGGTGGAGACGTATAGATGAGTCGCTCATTGGGAAGTCGGATAAAGGCTTCGCTCTCATGGAGCATGACCCAACTGCTCACAGAAAGACGAAATTTGTTTAGCACTGACTTCTGCCTGGTCTGATGCGGCATACTGAACACGATTCGCAGATCCAGAAAGGCAAAACGAACGAGGATGCACAATGGTCATAACAGATAAAGAGCGTGGAACAGAAAGCAAAGAGGAATTAAATCATCAACGACATGACAGGGATAGAGACGCACTTTATAGACATCTTGAACCCTGAACGGAGGCACCGAATGCGCGCACAGCGAGTGTGGCTACTTTCAAGGAGAACAGAACGGGAGCAGGCTCTCCCGCAGTCGATGATAACGAGCCGTCAGGGGAGATCGTCGTTTCGCTGCAAAAAGGAGGTCCGGCCCGACCTTAGTGGTTGGTTTAGGTTGTTGTCCGTTTCTTGAATTTTGGCGATACTCTTCTCGCAAGTTAGACCGCCCTCGAGTGACGAGTGAGATCGGATGAGCAGACCTCCAGAACCCGTTCCTATAGGACCGACACTAAAGATCAGATGAGACGTATCTCCCGAATACCTGATTAGCCCGGAATCCCGGGCACTCTCTGCCAGTATTGGGCCACGAATGGTGTTGAAGCAAAGGATGGGGATCGCAGACCGGACGCGGGGGCATGTATCGTATAGAGGTGGAGAACAAGCGTATGGGATTCGCGCCTGATCTTTTTAGCCAAGGTCTCGACAATAAACACAGGGCACCAGGTCCTTTGAAAAGGCTCAGGTTTATTTTTTCTTTTGTTCCGTTTCGCAGAGGAAGCTTCGGGAGGGGTCTATGAGGGGATTTGGGGCGGGGATCGCGAGGAGACGGCGATAAGCGGATTGTGGCTGAAATGACGGCGGTAGCGGCGGCAATGATCGAGTCCAGTCAGCTAATATAGGGAGCGCATGAGCCAGGGACCAGGGTGCCTTTTACAAACGTGAGTAATGATAATAGAAATAGAAATCACAAGCTTCGGCCATCAATGGAGGTGCACTTACACGAAACTCGATCAGCTCGGCTGGCCCAGGTTAGAGTCGGGGAAGAAGCTTCATGGTCTGCGGGAACCTCGAAGGAGTGATGACGATCAGGAACATGGACTTAAGTGTGCGTGAAAGCATAAGCTGAAGATTCTAATCTGACACTGCAAGTAGATGCAAGATTGAATGAGAACTGGGAGATAAATTGGAGGCCATATTTTCGTGTTTGCATCGACAGATCTTGCATCATGCTAACCCCACGCTACTTGGAGACAAGAACCCATAGAAAGTAGTTCTCTTAGCAACAATGTGAACAGTTAGGATTACCTCTTATTACAGCTACAATCTCCAAGTAGTCACACACAGAGAGTCATCATGATCGTTTAGCCACCTGATTGTCGTTGGCTTGGCGCTCAATCGTTATAGAGGTCAATGTGGCATATCACTCGTTTACCCCCAGTAATCTTGTTAGTATATGGGTATGGTCTAGATATGGCAGTGGGGTGACCGCCTGCTATTCCAGGGAACCCTCTAGAATCTTGAAGCTATTCAGACCTATTACAGTATTTCTTACTCCTATCCTGTTCTAGCAGAATATTATCAATATCCCGTGATCCGCGCCACTCCACTGACAAGATTACCAGGGGGGAACCAGTACATAGGGAGACCCTTCCTCACCATAAATTCAGAATAACGAAAAAGAGTAGCGGAAAAGGCACAAATAGAATCACTTATCTTCTCATCTCAATAGATAGGCCACTTGAAAAACCAATCACGTATGAAATAGAAGTGGCCCATCGACTGTCAAACTTCAGGTAGCGAAACGAAATCACTGTTTGGCAGGACACCACTGAGTATAGCGGAATTTGATCCGTTTAAGGGCAGCATTGGAGCGTTTATCTTGGTTTTGCATCCGGTAACATAATTGACTATAACACGACAGCCGTTGGAGAACCAGACGTTGCCACATATTCCGCAACCGTGGATATTGATCAGGTCATCAGCGGCTCTGAGAGAAGAGAAGAGGATATTAGAACAAAATAAAAGGCATTTTGATTCGAGGGAACAGAAAACATGGGGGAGATATACTTATGTATGACTGCTCCGCTAAATTCGCAACCTGCTCCTTTGACAAATACTCCACAACCGTCTCCAGCAACTGCATAGGCGCAAGTGCCTGTGTCAGCATCACTGTGAGTTGTACTATAAGGCGCGTTAGGATTACTTCTCTTGAGACGCATATTCGAATATTATGGTGACAAAGAACCAGATAAGGATATATAAGAAGAGGAGGAGGAGAAAAAGGATCTACTTGCCCATATATTTGATTATCCACTAGTCTGTCCCTGGCCGCGGCACAGTATGTATTGAGAAAAAGATAACTACCACAAAGAGCGGACCCTTTGCAATCATACTTTGTTGGAGAGGGTGTAGCTGTTACGGTGATTGTTGTAGTTGGTGGTCGAATGATTGTGGTAGTGGTTGTGGTGGTAGATCGACTAGTACTAATAGACGACCCCGGGGTTGGGTCGATTCCATACGAGGGTATTAGGCCTGTGTAGCCCGGGATGATTACTACTGGTACACCTCCCACAGTGATAGTGGTTTCAGAGCCGGTGACCACGGGCACGGGAAAGAGCTCGCCACCGATAGTAATAGAACCGCCTTGGACAGGAACTGGACTGCCACTAACAATCGCAGACTCCGGAATGCTGGTGGTTACCATGACTGTTTTCGTGGGTGTCGCGCCATCTTGGCCCTGATCCTCATTAGGATCAAGAGTAATGCCAGTAGGACAGTATGCCCCAGTAGTAGTGGCAGAATTGGTAGCCGAACAACCGGTGAAAGTGACACTTTTGGTGGTCTTGCAGGAAGTGCCGGAACAGCTCACCCAGTAGTCCGTCGCAGTCCGGACTGAGCATTCTGAGCTGGTGGTAGTATCGCAGTTGTGAGTACATAATGTACCACAGGCACTATCGGTGCATGTAGGATGCGGTGCTTCGCTTTTGAACGTGGTGGTAGGAAGATTCTTGTTTGGGGGACAGTCAATTGAGAAAATATCAAATAATTTGAAACATGGAGGGGATGGGATCGGAGGAAATTCCGGAAGTGTTGGGATCTTCAGAGGTGGTGGCGTCGGATTTGGTACTGGAGACCAGTAGAAACCACCCTTCTGCATCCAAACAACAACGGGGGTCGTAGTGGAGCTCCCAGATGCGGTCTCAGGATAGCTTGTTGTGATCGTAGTTGGAGAGATAATAGGTTCGAAGTGCGGTATCCTGAGCCTGCGAGAATTTCTGGGTAAAACCACTGGTAACGTAATCAGTTGTTCCTAGAGATGTGTAAAATGGAAATGTCGTACTTGACGTCTTAGATGGCGTAGTGACCGGTGGTAGATAAATAGTGGTTGTATCTGTGCCGACACTAATAACCAGAGGCGGTGGTGAGAAACTAGGAATTAATGCAAAGGAGAATGGATTGGTCTGAGTAGGATCAATAGGCACACTAAAGAAGCTGATCACAGAGGTCGTAACTATACTTTGATCAGCAGCGTATTTTTATCTACGACAGAGACACTTACCAGGGGAAGGAACGACGTTTTGGAAGGATGAAGAGCCGACGGTAAAGCTGGTATGAATAGTTGGAAAGTGAATTGTAGTCGGATCAGGCATAGTCGATGGAGGTATTATAAAGGTACATGGCGGGTAGCAGCCGAGGATTGGACTCGGAGTCACGAAGAGAACAGGATCAATATAGACAAGCCCAGAGCCATCTTCAGCGCTAGTGGAGTTGACGCCATAGCAGGCACCTTCCGGACAGTACCCATACTGACAGGTGAAAGCACAGAGACCTCCATAGAGTGTCGCATCTAATCCTGTAGCAACATGGCCAATCTGGTTGGTCTTGGGAGGCAAAGGACGTAGAGCTCCTTGTTCTGTGCACTTGCAGGCAGCAATTGGACAATATCCAAGATTGCAGGCAAAGCTGCATAACCCCTTAAGATTTCCCTCACCTGTTCCAGCAATGCACGCTGGGGGCAGGAAATCAGACACTGTCGGCGTAGACAGTGGCGCCGAAACCGTACCACATGCGTTATTTGGATAATATCCCAAGGGGCAATCAAAGGCGCAGAGGCCACTATAGCTGGCATCTTCACCAGGTAATGGATAACCCATTGCACCGGTTGCTTTAGGAGTGGGCTTGGGCTTTCCTTGTAACTGGCAAAGACACGCGCCAATAGGACAGTATCCATATTGGCAAGCGAAGTTGCAAATCCCTTTGAAGTTGTAAGCACCTGTCCCGTTAATACATTTTTGATCGAATAGGCTGAGTTTGGGGGTGGCCGAGATGGTTTTAGAGGCAGTATCGCTACCGACCCAAGCATTCCAATTCTCAATTCCATTCGTACATGTCGTCGTGATTGAACTGCCTTTGACTTGAGCAATTTGAGATCCGGACCTGGAAATGGTCACTACCACATCGCCCACACTGTTTCCAAAGGGCACACTTCCATGATAGATGCCAATGCCACCGTCCGGTTCCCACTCCCACGTTCCTAGTTGACTTACACCGCCAACACTGACGGTAACCGTTACTGGCGAGGCGAGAAGAGCAGAGTAATAGATCCTATCGTCGACAATCTCGTAAGGGGCAAATTCAAGCTGTGGCAGTGGTCACTCAGCTTGGTCCAGAAACTCGACGAGTTCACAGGAAGAACTGACCTGTAATTGACTGGCCGTGTTTCCAGTGGTGTTACCAGTGGAACAGGCTCTCCCAGGCTGCAAACGATGCCAAACCGTAAGACCCTCCTTTGTAACAGTGGCAATGCCGTTTTTATATGTGTCAATCAAATATGGTAGAAACAGGCGCCAACCATCATGTGGCATGTCGGTGGCATAATTATAGGGCGCACCACCGATTGTAAAGGCATGCATGGCATAATCTCTCAAAGGCCCGATATAATGTGACTCCCCGTAGTCATTCCAGGAAATGATCTCTACGAATGGCGGTTTCACGAAGAGAATTTCTTGCCATCGATCATACCAAAGGTTATCTCCTCTGTAATAGTCAGCTCTATCTTATAATGAACATAATTGGTAACTTGCCTCCATAGCCAATTCTTTCCATTGTACGCAGGTAAATTAGTGAAGAACCAGGGAGAAGCAGGCATCATATAGGGCAGACCATCAAGATACTGCAAATATGAAGCATCGACGTATGTGTTCATATTTTGATTCCCCCAGGGCCATGCTGCCCAACTGAACAGTCCGTCAGGCACACCCAGTTCCATAGCGGGTTTAGCACCTAGGGAAGAGTAGTCTGGTATAAAGAAACAACCAGTCTCTTCTTTAATCAAGAACCAGTCTTTCGCATTGGCGGGCCCTTCAAACGTCGAAACAAATGGCTGACCGTTGTACTGGTAATAGGCCGAAGATGACCCAAATTGCTTAATGTAACTTATTACATCGTTTATCTCCCACGCGCCGTTGCCAGCATAGTCGAATGAGAAAAACAACTTGAAGCCTATGCTCTCAGCTACCGCAAAGAATATCGATACGACCCTAAGGTTCGCATCGTCACCGGTTGCCATATTGAGCGCAAACGCGTCGATATGAGCTTCTTGCGCCAATTTGATATCGTCTTCGAAATCATCTACGACGTATGTCGCTGCATTTGTCACCTAGACATCTGTCAATAATTCCTGCATCTTTCTGAAGAATAGGAGATAGGAGATAGTATACCATAAAATGAGCAAATACTGCTTTGGCCTGAACCTGCAAAGCACACAGCAAAAGTGTGAAGATAGTAAACAACATGACGTTAAGACGAGGATGCGAGACCTATGGGGATAGTGTATAGAAGTCTATGAACTTGTGAAGAGATCCTATACTAGAGGTAGCGGTTCGATATAAGTCTGAAGCAGGTCCTCCTCTAGGGGAGGACTCATGATGAACCGCTACGTCGTCACTGCATCGACTCTGTCATCTAGCTTACAGAAGATTCCATCATGACAAATACGCTGAAGCACGAGGTCTGTGCTTGACATTGCTTTGTTGCTGGTTCTTTCCTACCAATTTCTCTAGCAATGCTAGATAATCACAGTCAAGTATGTACTTGCGTGGATACTGGTGTCCCAAGGGTTCCCTGCAAACTTACATGCTTAGTAGAGAGGTTACAAATCAACACTACCTGTATTAAGTACCGTGCAGGTGTAATCTAGAGCCTTCCCCCCGTTGATTCTAGTGGCAAGATGTAAATAGAAAATAGTAGACATCTTGTGGAAGGTCTAGACGACGTCTAAAGATGTGCCGTACGTATCGGACACGATCATCATTCAATATGACGACTTGGAACCACTTCTACTACGATTATCCATAAGGTAGGTTTGTTTTGGAAAAGGTTACGATTAGTATAAGAGAAGTAATAGTCTTTTCCAGTTCTGAGACAATCCTTTGAACAAAACGCCACGGGGCTTTTTTGTTCTACGACAAAACAATGACTTCGAGACGGGTTCTCCGAGCCAGAGCATTAGCCATACAGGGCTTGTGGCGCAAAATCATACGGATTAGGTTATATGTAACCATACAAAATGTGAGAAATAAAAGAGAATCCACATCCGGCCCCCACGTAAGGTGTGGAAGCACAACATAATCAGGTTGATACAAATACTGTGCAGGGTATATGGATTTGCCCCCAGTCCCGTATGTCTGTTCCTTCGGCTCCCATGTCGGAGATGTCGACCAGAAGAGTAACATGACTTTTCCCGCCGAATCAAAGAAGATATTATAGCGCCGTACTTCTGTCTTACAGGCTTCGGGGCAACATGAAAGAAAACTTAGAAATACGATTTTGGTATGGTGTGTACGGGAATTGATATCTCAGCAGGGGCTTTGGTATTTTCAGTGTTGGAAAAGTACATCGATATGCTAACGCTTAAGTGCTTTGATGTGAATGCAGACTTACATATCTTCTGTTGCCTAATTGAGGAAACTTATATCCTCATGTCATATAAGGAATACGTTCTCCGAGAGGATCCATTCAATCAGAGCACTTCTACGCAATATACCTTGTGTCCTGTCTTTCGTCGCAATAAATTGATCCGACTCCAAAATGATCCAAATATTCTACACGACTCTGGCTCGGCGATCATGCCTTGCATTACTTATAGCAGCAGTGCTAGTTACATTGTTATCAAACATTGCCCATCTTGAGAGAGCAGTACAGAATACTTCTTTGCACACAAGAGATCTCGATCATAACATAACGGTAAACCCGAAGGTCCTTCTGGACTGGGACCTGTATTTTCGAAAAGGTCGGGCACTTGCCTGCGCTATGGATGCTACCGAACAAGGTGCCGCTCGATTTCTGCCGCCAAATGTTCCAGTTACTAGTCAATGGGTACAATATGGCGATCTGGCGACCTGGGGGTGGACTCCCGTCGAGGGCCAACATGACCACGATCCCGTCCTAGTGGAACTTGATGGTGACCTCAGGAACATTGACACGAATCCGAGTAACAATGTGTTCGTCCAGATCACTCACGATGAGACTAAAGAGGTGAACGGCCATATATATGAAGTATGTTGGCTGTGGCCATCTCAAGAACAAAATTACCAAAACAAGGGCTTCCCACATGCTGACTATGGAACAGGCATCTGGAGGTTTCTACTATAATTTCTATAATACCCAAGATGGTGTGATAATCGCGGCAAATCTGGACAGCCCGGAGCAGAAGTCAGATCACAGCTTGCCCTTCTACCCGAGATGCGGAAGATGGTCCGATGTGACCTTCCTTCAATGGCAGAAAATGGCAGGCCAAAGTATAGGAAATCTGCAGCACGTTTTTCATAATGCAGTCACGAATGATGAAACGTTAGAAGTCATGGAGGAAGTACTGGGAGAAGATTCCGATTGGTTCGTCTACGAAGAGTACAATGGACTCGCAAATGGTGTATCATTTTATCCAGGAAGCGATAACTTCTATGCCCTGCTCTATACGCCGAATGTGCGAGGTGTAGCATGGCTTCTGATCCAGCATAAGCCACAGCTAGGCCGCAGAAGGATTTCTAAGATTACACTTTTCGGGAAGATTTCTAGGGAAGTGGTTTATCCAGCCATTTACTTGGAGATTGGGCCAGTCAGCTGATAGTCAAGAGATAGGATAATTCTGGGTATCTTTGTATATCTCAAGTCTTTTCAGAGGTTCTGGATAGTGAAAAGCGCTCTTCAATTGATCAGATGAGCCCTGGGTTGGCTGAAGACACCGTCTAACGGATCAGTCCCAGTCACAGGTAGAACACCTTTAACTCTCTTCCACGAGTAGTAAATAAGCAGTCTATGTTCACCATTCGCTCACAAACTAATGACTGCAAAAGACGTCAAGGTGCTAATTATGTATACTTCTGCTGGACCTATGTCGTTCACGTTGTCGCTCCATAAGATCCTCCCATTGTTCTCCTGTCAGAATGCTGGACCATGAGAACGAAATCTCTCCAACATATGTGTCTGACAGGCCAAAGGACTCCAGTCTTCTAACATCCCAGAATGGTATTCCAAAAGATCGAAAGACAGAGGGATTGATATATTTAAGAGGAGAATCCGTCAGGTCAGTGCAGCATCGTTCACGCTTATCTCCACGGAGATGACTGACCATTTCCTCCTCTGTCGAATTGAGTCGATCCGTCGTCAATGGCGTCATCTCGGGGCAGCAGTACATCAGGTGTTCTGGAATCGATGAGGAGATTATCCAATGCTCGATTCTGTCAACGTTGCCTGCTTCACTAGCCAGCCACATTGTAACTACATCCATCTGAGGGGCTTCATCAGGCATGCGTATAATTCTGCCCCAAAAATCCCTGACTCCATCGTTCTCCCACGATATCATCTCTTGCTCCTCAAGGCTATAAAGATGATGGACAACAATGGCACGTCGGAGCTGAAAGAAAAGAACGACGCGCAGGAAAGATTTAATTAAGCGCTGCTCCTCGACCCATGAAGGTGGTCCAATGTCAATTGGGGTGTAAGGCATCCCAGGAGGACGCGCATACCGGTCAACCACAGGTCTGATCGTCATGTAATTGGATTTTGGATTCACCAAACGTTCCGGTCTAAGGGCCATGCAACGGGCTACCATTCCGTGGAAACAAGCATGAACTATTTGCCGAAGCCGGCTTGAAAAGGAAAGCAATCGACAGAGAATGACTGGAGGCGTACTTCTTGGTAAAGGTTCATCGCCATAGCAAGGATCCATATGCCAAGCATTCACCAATATGCCGTCTCTGCTCATGTAGGCTGCTGAATCGCTCAAGTAATCTCGGATCTCCTTGTATTGCCGCAGGTAGGACATTGTTGCCGTCTGATTCTGTCCCGTACTTTCGAGAGTAAATGCGCCACCAAATCAATACAATGGTGCGTAGCAATACTTGACTCTGTGGTAGGAGACCTTTATCGCGCCGTGTATGAGAGATGATGGTCTCCACAACCTCAGAGAAAATACCATCTTCTTGGCGAAGGAATATAGTTATTGCAGGTGACACATTATGTAGTCTGTATAAGGTTGGAAGATCTGGCAGAAGAGAGAGGATGTCCCGGAGGACAAACCAAGGGAGACGACGGAAGGGATCCATATTCTGTTTGGGGGGGATCAGACTGCAGGATTTGCAACCAGCACAGATTATGAAAAGGCAAAAGGAAATTTCGACAGTGGCCTTAAGAAACAGGTTGATGCCTTTGTCGGACTCCCCTTTGTCATTAGTACCACAGGATTAAACAACTATAGTTGGACTTGTACGTTTATTGTCAGCAGTCGATGAACTGGGATAATCGAGATGCCTTTTAATAATAAAGGCTTGAATGACAAAAGGTCCGTCCTACACCTGATCCTGAGAAGGGTGTGACACTAATAAGAGGGGCATCTGAGATAATAGTAAGATTCGGAAGTGCAAAAGTACGTCAGTCCCGCCGACATCTATTGAAAACATTTCATCGCTGAGCACGGTAAGATAGTGAATAATAGACCTCCTGCCACATTTCCATTCTGATCAACATCGCTAAATATCGCACTTATGACGCAAGTCGGAATGAATGTTGGAATACACAGGAACTGCCCATTCTTACTCAGTAAGGTGGAACCTGTAGTTTATAACAGCTAAATGTCTCTCACCACAGATGATGCGGCAACTTGGCTAAAATATTCCTGGTCTATAGGACCATTATGATCATTCTGGAGCATGTAGCTATTTCGTTCACTCTTATTTGCTGTAATAGGTGAGTATAGGGGCCTTTGTAGAGTCATAGTCGATAAACCACTGTCATTGTTGCGTGAATGGATTGCGGCAGATGTGGCGTCCTTTCTGATCAGCGAGCAAAGTTGGGCTGATCATCTCTTATTGGTTATTTGTTCCCAGATTTGGTAACATACGTGATAATAGTTTCCATGAGTCAGCAGATACTTTGTGATCATCCTGCTCCCCGCGCCTCTCCTTGGAAGATCACAGTATAAACTCAGCGACAGATTTCTCGAGCAATACATGTAAGGCACCAAAAAGAGATTTATGGTAACATAAGTACTTAGAAGTAACGTTATCCATGACATTAGTGTTCTAACTTCTCTTGAGTATGGTATAGTAGCAGATTGTCGAATCCTGGGGCACGGAAGCATGGCAACTATATTGACTATGTAAAGTGCTAGATAACTACCACCTACTCGCTGCTGCTTGCTTCCTCGAAGACTAGAATCTTTTGGGGGGGGGGGGGGGAACTCATATTTAACCCCCTAATCAGACAAAGAGGCTAGATCATAGAGATATAGCAGGTTCCATGATCTGCTGCAAACGGCAATATAACAGATCACCTATGCAGGTAAGCTTCTGGCGCTGACACAGATCTACATCAAAAGTATGATATAACACTTTGCTACCCTGTTATGGAACATGTGGGTCGTGGGAATGGACAACCGTAGTAGCTATCTCGATAGCTGACTTGCTAATGAGGTCTCTCAGATTCCTTTGTTTCCAGTGCCTCCTCTGGCAACAAAAATACTCTTATGAATGATTCTTTTCCATCGAGACTTTTCTTCATGCAGCTCGGGCTCCCATCTTACCAGTCAACATATCGTTTGGAGCTCTCTAAAGTTTTCGTCACCTTACATTTCTGTAATAGAAATCGCTTATTTCTTACTGTTCCTCCTCCATTGTCATAGCTGTGGTAATATCCGCGACCTTGACTTCTACCAAGTGCATATCTAATAGAGATAAGAAGACATTAGCTTATTCAAGTACGTAAATTATTTTCATCAGCTAATTCACAAGGTGCTGCTAGTATTGATCCTATCTTGAAAGGGGCGGGCACTACGAGGTGTACGAATCTAAAAGCACTCTCAATGGTGTCCCTTGCTTTATTTGTGTATGGGCACTGCTCCGCAAACCAGCATTCCACCATATCGCTATCCAAAACTGTCAAGCAATTGAAGATCTCAATTTTCACAAATTGGATGTTCTCGTGAATATTATCGCGTCGGTTGGTCGATGTATTTCGCCATTAGTAGCTCTAGAATAGGAATTATAAAGATGCACTGTATGTAATACTGGTACAAAAGTGGATCTATTTCGAGTGGAGAGAGCAAATATATTATAATTTAAGCAACATTTAGTGATCTTCTAGATCAAATGCCACACCGTTGAAATTGTGAGTTCCGCAGGGCATCTGCAATAAGTCGCTATGATAATTCTAATAATCATTGACTCCCGTCGGGAGGAGGATGTAAGTCAGTGATCCAGCACCATCGTTTCTTGTTTTTAAGGGCTATATGATATCTTAAAGCAGGATGTGGCCAGGTCTATTGGCTGTATGTATCTTCCGCTATTTCTATCTCAAAATTATCTAGGGATCACTTCCCGGCTAGGCACACCAAACGCAGATTTCGAATTCAATTGTCTATGACTTTTCATATATTCCTATCCCAATGTGGTTTTGCCAGGCCACAGGATGAATAGTGTTCTGCTAATGAGGATGCTACAAGATTGGCGGTTGTGAGCTAAAGTAGGTTCTGTCCACCCTGTTCATCTCCCGTATCTCTGCTGCCTGTCAAAACGTCCACGCTGTGGACAAGTAAGCATCTTCTGACTGGGATTATTTCAAGGACAATCTAACTTTCGCACCTGATATCCAAGGCTAAATTGAATACATGATTTTGTCTGCTGAACTGCTCCCTATTGTTTTGTCGAATTTGCGAACATTGCTTGGTTCTGCTCTACGTCGCATTCGTATTTGTCCAGATCACGTTTTATCTCTATCCGTACATTCACTGATAAGAGTTCCCTTACTGTCTACTCTCACTAATTGTACAAATACAGCTCATTAATTGTCTGCCCTCCTTGCTCTCTTATCGCTGTGTGTTCGTTAAGTTGGCCCACATTGAGCTTTGCAGGCGCGATCTAAGTACATACATGGGGCATGCTCTTCTCGCATTCTCTCAGTTGAATGTGAAATCGACTGCGACAGCGGAGATAGATGGTATATTCTGATTCCGAGAATAGGTTCTCAATGGCAGGCAGAGAATCTTCGGACAGACGGAGACGATCCCAAAATGTGACATTCCCGACCATGGAGTCCCCCGCGCTGTCGACCGTATCTGTTAATTCGGAACGCATCCCAATGCAAAAGCCGGTGCGGGACACACCTGTTCCTATTATGGGCCGAACCAGCAGAGCTTCCAGTATAGTGTCCACAAGAACGCGAATAAGCATCAACACTCTCCAGGAAGATGCGCGAAGTGCGAGGAGTGTCGATCTCGTACTAGGAGGCAGATCCTTCCATATAAATCGAGACGGCTCGACGGTGACCAGCGTCGATGATGATCTTCCTCCATATTCTGCTCCAATATCAGAAGCAACTACTCCAAATGTCTATTCTGCAGATTCCGAATCGTCGTCTCCTACAACACCAACTGGTCAGTACTTTCAACCCGCTGGCTTCGATCGAAGTAATGAGTCACAGGACTATGCCATGTCTCATCTTACTCCAGGTGTGCCTTCCCGTCTACAAATTGGCACACGCCCTGACACACCGAAACGGTCGAAGAATGGAAGCAACTCAGACTCTTCTTCGATCCTTAGCACGATAAACCAAGCAGCCATTCTTAGTCCACATCATGTGAGGGAGCGTGGCAATGTGGCCTGGAGAAGCAGTTCACTCGACATAGCTCGTGAGACATTTGAAGCTCTTCCAAAGACAAGGCGCACTCTCTCTTATGGCAACCTTCTGGATACTCTACACTCAACCCCCATAAACACGCTCCGCCACAAAGCCAGCGTTCAGCTTCCTAAGATATTTACTGCCCTCTCGGGAGGAAAGTTCAGTACGAGTTCCTATAGCTTGCCTGAACATGAAGAAATCCCTATGTCTACCCCGATCCGTGCCACCCATTCCGCGGGACCCAGTTTCGGAAGTGTTGTACCCTCTGATGAGCCTTCATCATCTTCAACAATTATCGGGCGCGAGGCAAGAGGAAAGTTTTCATCTCCAGCCGCCGCCTCCACAGGAAGTGATCCTGTGTTGAAAGCCGTTCCTAGCCGGCCTCAGCAGACCAAGACCATGGATAGCAGCAATGATGGATCATTCGTGATTCTGGAAAGCCCGGTTCAGATAGAGGAAGGACATGCAGAGGCAGAACACCCTCCTCCCATGGATACGGAAAACGACATCAGCATCCACTACACACGGCTAATCCGCAGCATCGACCGGGACCATCGGCGGGCACTTCACGAACGTGATAAAGAGCTAGCAGCCATGCGTGAGCGTCTTAATGAGGTAGATCAGGTCTATCGCCAAGAGCTGCGAGCGCGAGATTTCACGATCGAAGACCTCCGTCAGCGGCTCTCAGCCCTTCAGGAGAACCTAGAGACCGAGATCGAGCGTGCCCGACATCAAGTCGAGGACCTGTGGGAAAAGCGCTGGAAAGACCGTGACAAACATCTAGTTGAACGGATGCGCCGCATGGAACTAGATAGTCAGCGAAATATTGAGCAAGCAGTTGCACAGCGTGATGAAGAATGGGCAGCCACATGGGCGAAGAGGAATGAGCAGCTATTGCAACAGCTCCAGGAAGCTCAAGAGGTGGCCAAGCAGAGCCCCATCCTTCCATAATGACATCACACTAGATACCATGCGAGGTTTCTCATTCTCGACATATGTACATCGCTTTTCATAAGTATGCTCGATTTGCATATTCTTGTCGCCTAGTGAATCTTCAGGCTGGCGTCTCTTCATCAACAGGGCACGTTTGTTGAAAAAGAAGTATCCAACCAACAAGGGCGCCGACATGCCTCTGTACGTGAACCAGCATTCTTCCAAAATGCCTGGTGTCGAATAAGATGCTTTCCTTTGCATCATGTTTAAGTATGTCAAAATGCCAATTACTTAGCGCGCACACGTTCAAAAAACTCTTGTGCCCCAGTGGACGGCTGCAAAAGAAATGTTGGGACAAAACCATGCAGCTAACTAGTGTAGGCTGAGGTTTAGCAACAATGCAAGAGTCATGCTGCCTAACCTGTCATTCTATTGATTGGATGTCATGCGACTGAGCAGCTCAGGGAGCTCTCGTTTGCATCAAATCCGATAAGCTATTCTGCGGAAACTTTCTGCGCTCCCCGCAATGGAATCCAAGCGAATCCACCAAATCCATTTCATCTCGCTGACAAACTGCCCCGCGCTGGAGACAATAATCCGGGGTTTTTGACGGCTCAACCAGTAGATGAAGGCGGCTTAGAGTCGAGCATCCATGGATGAGCGGAACGAAGTTTAGTCGAGCTTTGCCTTCGCTCAACCCGTAAGGCGGCATCCAACGAACGCTCGTGGCTGCAGTAGATCGCTCCCAACAGTTTCTATCTAATCAGTAACTTAGAACTTCATCTGGGGGTTGCTGAGAACGTAGTCTGAAGGTCGGGGAAACCATGGCCCAAGCGGGAAGCAGGTCTGCTGAGCCCTTTTGAGATCGGGTTTTTCTAGAAACGTCGCAACGGCCGGTGACAGGCGGTTCTGTTCAGTCACCCCCCACCATCACGGTTACTTTTTTTCCCTCTTGTCAGCGCGCTTCCTCCGCTGAACCACCACGGCAATTCTGCAGGATACCTTGGTTCCCTCCATAAGCGATCCTTCAGATACCATCTCTCACAGTCAGCAATTCTTCTGATTGCTGCCAATTGAATCTCATGTGAGTTGAAAATACGTCAGATCGCGCTTATGACGTGACTTACAAAAACCACCCCCAAGAACTTAAGACATGACCATGCTTTTTCCGCAGTAGAGATAACATCCCCTATAACATCTCCAACTGATCCATCTATCAAGCTATAGCAAACTACATTTAATATCCGTGGATGTGCTGTGAGCCTGTGTCAGTCAGCCGTCGGCTTCTTGCACGGACGCACGGATGCTAGCAAGTTGCCAAAGCTTATAACGTTATCACGTCAACATGGCGAAAAACAAACCATATATCCCTCGCCAGATCGGATGGCTGTACGATATCGTACTATGGACATTTTCTGTACTTGTGGATCTTTTCTTCCGGGAGGTCCATCCACGGGGTTCATGGAAGATCCCCAGAAGAGGACCCATGATCATTGTCGCGGCTCCTCACGCGAACCAGGTAGGTCTTTTTAATGACTACTCCATGACCGTATTTGAACTCAAGAATTGCTGATCTCGACGTCTATCAGTTTGTTGACTCTCTGATTCTCATGCGCGTGGTCCGAAACGAAGCTCATCGTCGTATCTCATGGCTTATTGCGGAGAAGTCCTTCAAGCGGAAGTTTATCGGCCTGCTGTCCAGAGGAATTGGTGCAGTACCCGTAGCTAGGACAATGGACAGTATGAAGCCTGGTCAGGGTACTATCTACATGCCAGACCCTGTCAACCAACCCACATTGATTCGAGGAGTCGGAACCAACTTCGAATCGCCGGAGTTCGAACGTGAGGGTACCATCACTTTGCCCACGATCAACGGCACAGCACACAGCGCCCATATTGGCGAAATCTGTGGACCGGAGGAACTTATCCTTAAGAAGCCTTTCAAGAACAAAGACCCTCTTTTCCAATTGACAGGCAGGAACGATATCACGGATGATGGCCAATTCACGTGCGATGTCTCTGACCAAGATCTCTCTGATTTCCAAGGCACGAAATACAAGATTGCTCCTCATGTGGATCAGTCAGCTGTCTACGAAGCAGTGTTCGCAAGGCTCCATGCAGGCGGTTGTGTGGGTATCTTCCCGGAAGGAGGTAGTCACGACCGTCCACAACTGCTCCCGCTCAAAGGTATGCCCTGCGGAGTTCGATTTTTTGGTCTCCCTGAGATAACTCCTGCTAATCTGTAACTCACAGCTGGCGTGGCTCTCATGGCACTTGGTACGCTTGCAGAGGATCCGGATTGTGGCTTGAAGATTGTGCCCTGCGGAATGAATTATTTTCACGCGCACAAATTTCGTTCCAGGGCCGTGGTCGAGTTTGGAAACCCCATTGAGATTCCAAGGGAGATGGTCGACCAATACAAGAGAGGAGAGCGGCGGGAAGCCGTGGGTGCGTTGCTAGACACCATCTATCAATCCCTCCTTACGGTCACTGTCACCAGCCCAGATTATGAAACTCTGATGGTATGGCCTCTCTTCTTTGGTTTGTTGGGCTGTAGGTGCTAACGACTCTGCCCAGGTAATTCAAGCTGCGCGCCGGCTGTACAACACCAAAAGCAAAAAGCTGCCTCTTCCAATAGTCGTCGAGCTCAATCGTCGTCTTGTCAAGGGTTATACTCATTTCAAGGACGATCCGCGAGTTGTGAACTTGAAGAAAGGTGTCGCAGATTACAACAAGCAGCTACACCTCCTTGGCATTCGTGACCACCAAGTCGAATATGCCAAGTTCTCGATCATCCAAGTGGTGTTCACTCTGTTCTATCGTCTGATCAAATTGGGCATCATGGCTATCGGAACATTGCCAGGCTTACTTCTTTTTGCGCCTGTCTTCGTGGCCACGAAGGTCATTTCAGCCAAGAAATCCAAGGAGGCCCTGGCAGCATCTACTGTCAAGCTACAAGGGCGCGATGTAATGGCAACCTGGAAACTTCTCGTCGCGTTGGCATTCGCCCCAGCTCTCTATGCGTTCTACACCACCGTGTTTACATACTGGACGTATCGGAATCGTATCCAAGGGTATGTGCCGGAATGGGTTCCGTTATGGCTGATTGTTCTTATCGGTGTTATACTTTTCCCGTCGATAACGTTCGCTGCTCTGCGAATCGGCGAGGTTGGCATGGATATCCTCAAGTCTCTAAGGCCTCTTGTCTTGTCTCTTAACCCGACATCAGCCAACACCTTGGTGAGACTCCGACAGCGGCGAGAAGAACTTTCGAGGCAAGTTACGGATGTTATTAATACGCTGGGTCCTGAACTGTTTCCCGATTTCGATGCCGCGCGCATCGTGGCTGACCCCTTCCGCGAGTCTCACGCTGATCACAAGCTTAATGGGGAGGGACCGGACGGCCGGTTGCCCTCGCTGCCGACTATCAAAAGGAGCGCTACCACTGGTGACATCGGAGATGGATCTGTCTCACGGGAACCTCTCCCGAGAAACGAGTCCTTCCACAACTTCTCTCACATCGGTTTCTTCTCGACACGCCCGCCTAGCCGCAGCCGCAGCCGCAGTAGCTCTAGGGGTGGTCGTCCCGGCTCTTCTAGCCATCAGCTCATGCCTTTCAGCCCGGTCACCACCAAGGATAATCTCGATGAAGTGAGCTTGAAAATCCGCGACGCCATGAGAGAGCGGGGCCAGCGAAGGCGTAGACGCAGTGAGGACGCGAGTTGGGAGTTGGCAAGCTCGGGCACAGGAACACCGCCAAGCGAAGAAGGCAAGAAAGATATCTAATAAGTTCTAGTGGAGGATTCCGGATTTATACCGCTGTTCGTCATTATCATGTTTCATCCTTCTGAGCTTCGGGGCATTCTCCTTGCGCTCAGATCATAGCGGTGGCGTTTGGCGTTCTCCTATATGTGGTAAGAGTTTGTTTATTTGGTGATATTTGATGGTCGATATATGGAAACTCCGATACCTCGTGAGTTTTGCGCATCGTGTTATTAGTATCATAGGGAGATATTAATTGCTCTTAAATTTCTCAAAATTCATCCTACCCTAAATTTCATAGTAACCTTTATTTTCTGCGACCGTCAGTACCAAGAATACGTAGAATGGAAAGGATGCACAAGAAGTGCACCTCTCGAGTTCATGACGGTTGGGAAACATGCTGTGACTGCCTAAGCAGAAGTTCAACATTATTTACCTGTATACAACCACCACTCCTGTCGCAACTTTATCGAGGCGCAGCAAATCAGTCATACGCTAAGACAATCGTAAAAGTATAAAGTAACCCTCATATCGCATAGAAATGATATACCATTGTTCATCATGACTTCGTTCCTCTCGTTCATGTCTATGATAGACTCCATTCAGTCCTCACAGTTCAACCCTCTCCAGCAGCTTCCTGTGGCGGTGGTGACGTCTCTCCTTTTCATATTCCTCCTCATTAGGCTCATATTTGCCCTTGCCCCTCAGGTTCATCGTGTCATCCTGGCATTCCGTGAAGCCATCATTCCTGGATCCGTCGTGGGTGATAACAGCGCAGTAGATAGCACTGGAGTAGTCCTCGGAGATGCTGCCGATGACGACACGGTCAGCACCAGGGGAACCACCGTCGTAAACTTTTCCGTTCCGCTCGATGGGGAACTCCAGGTATGGCTTCTGGGCGTGCTTGAAGTTGAAGTGTTCGTAGTCGTTGTATGCGTGCGGGTACTTGTCATGACCGAGTGTCTGTCCCTGAGAGGCTAGGGAGAGGGCCTTGTCGGCGGCGTTTTGGATGTCGGTCTTGGTGTAGCCGGTTCCTGATGGAGTGGCGGCTCCCCGCGATGGAGAGGAGGGGGAGGCCAGCTGTTAGTATGCAGTTTCTGTAAAGTTGGACTTAAATTTGCCTATGCATCTCGGACTTTTCCCCTTCATCCTTCCACGCTTCACAGCGGAGACCCATAACACCGATCTTCAAGCATTGAAGGACTTACCATCACAGTTGCAGCCCTGCAGTTAATATTTCATTTTGATCAGCCAAAGGGGAAAACCAAAAATACAGACCGATCATATCCCGATTATATACACGAACTTACCGAAGGTAAATAGTAGATCTCAGCAGACATGGTTGCAATTGGCATACTTCCTTTATCCAGCTAGAAAAAGTGATTGTCCTCAGAACTGCTCAATGTAAAAAATGAATAAAAACTATCAGCAGAATAATGCACATATAACACTATAGTGTTCACATTGACTCATTTACCTACGTCATTTCCTGCCACACCATGATACTAGTCTGACCGTATCTAGGCCAATAATTGATGTCGGACATCAAGGCCATGTTGCATCACATTTCAATCCCTCCCCTTAGAACTGAAGAACTATTGATTTGCGACGAGAATTGGTGATAACCGGACCGTTGATTTTCTACACCCAGGCACATTCCCAATCAATTGGCTGAGGGGAGGATAATCTAGATGAGGGCGCTATCCTTTATCCCGCGCCATCGCTGATGAATTCTGCTTTTAGGTTGCGGGTTGCATTAGATTGGAGCCGGTGCTGGATTGATCAGAAGCTTGAATCGCACATCCTGGTCTTAGCCAACCTTGACATGACGTACGCAATCTCGTTACGAAGCCACCCGCTTTAACTGAGAGGGGTAGCCCCTGATCGTTGTTTACCTTATGACAGAGAGATCTGGCGGACGCTGGGCGAGACGGAATCTACGGCCCGCCGAAGCCATCCGAGCGGACTTGACGACAGGCAACAATAATGTCGTCGATAATGAAGACACAGCTGTCCTAATACTAATAGTAAAGGTCGCGTCTTTCAACAAGCTTGTTGTTTCAAGCACATGTGGTTCGATTTCTGATGCCTGAGCAGTTTATTATTCGCGGATTGCGCTAAGTACAAGTGCTCCATCAATGCTTTTGTGATTCTACCTACACTCTGTCTGGGTGAAATTCTGCCTAGCTGTGATTTAGCAAGAGACATGAGATGAGCACATACCAACTTACAGCCTCTATCAGTCACAGAGCCATCATAGCATGATGTCGCATCTAATACTTCGACCTCGCTAACTAGGCATGACTGACCTTTTCCATTCATCGTATGGAATATGACTATCTACCATAATCTCCCTATAAGCACCGTACCAGGGTCTGGTCCAGTAAACTCGTTTTGGAAGATTAACGTGACATAGACAAACTTCACTGATCATCAAGATCAGAATTCAGGTAAATGCGCTCTTAGGGGTAGATGACCAGTCGACGTGGACCTATTAATAGCTGTAGATTGTCCTCTAGGCAGACACTAACGAAGGAGGACGTTTCGGAAATACCTATCGCAATTAAAAGAACTGACCTTGATACAGCCTTTTACAAAACGAGTATTCTATTTACACCTTCCGCGGCTTCCATACGAAAAGATATGCATTATTAGCATATAAATTTTCTAGACTTGGAAACCAGATCTTGACAGAAATGCACAAGTCTTTCATGTGCAATAGTTAGATTAGCGCAGGGAAAAGCATAATCCGAAATACTCGGCGGCTGACGTCGAGCCGAGACGGAGGATTTTACCTCTCAAAGGTAACACGTACGCTCCGAAACGCCCGTCTGTACATCATCGGTCAGCCTCACCACTTTCAACGGCGGCTTTCGACATCAACAGACGCTCGAGGTCCTAGCCCTTCCACAGAAGGACGGTCTTCGAATATTTTGCTTTTGGCTTTTAGTCACTCCTCTCTCTATTTCAGATTGGCCTTGCATCTTTTTGCCTTAGTTGCTCTATGAGAACCATCTAACGGTCCTTTCCGGCCTTTTCTTTCCGGCCCATCTCACCTGCTTTCAGCGACTCGCCTGACTTGGTACCACTCGAACCTATGAATCTCACTATCTATAGATAATAATAATCCATTTGACTCAATCTGGTCCTCAGGAAGGACACCAGCGCTAAATCCAATTGCGCGGAGCTCCACGACAGGCTGTGTCGCATTTTACTCCGCCTCGATTCCTTTTTCCCATTGCCTTCTTCAGCTCATCACCGCCGCAGTCGACGACTCTTTCGAAGCGTTAGCATCATTTCTACTTTCTCTCCCGACAAAATGGCTGCCTCTATGCATCTGTCGCAGTTGCGAAAATGGTTTCTCGCATCACCGCCTATCGAGTTCATGCTTTCCAATCTCCGGGAACTTTTGATCGGGGCTCTGAAGCAGGGTCCGATTCCACAGCATGTTGCATTCGTGATGGATGGAAATAGAAGATTTGCAAGGAGTCACCGCATCGAGACGGTGGAGGGTCATAACTTGGGGTTTGAGGCATTAGCAAGAGTGAGTTGTCCTTCGTCGCTTTTGTTATTATGAGTCCGTAAGTTCTCTTAAGGAGAATTCAAGGATGGTCCAGTTCCAGAAATCCGACCTTATGAAATTGGTTCGTCTATGCTAACAATGCGTACTGTTTAGATCCTCGAAGTGTGTTTTAAAAGCGGTGTGAAGGTGGTAACCATCTACGCATTCAGTATCGAGAACTTCAAACGATCGAAGTTTGAAGTGGATGCATTGATGGACATTGCAAAGGTGAAGCTGTCGCAATTAGCACAGCATGGAGATCTGCTCGATCGTTACGGAGCCAAGGTTCGGGTTCTCGGTCGACGAGAGATGCTCAAGCCGGACGTCCTGGCGGCTGTTGACAGGGCTGTCGAACTGACAAGTCGCAACGGAGACCGGATTCTGAATATCTGCTTCCCGTATACATCGAGAGATGAGATTACTACTGCAATTCGGGACACGGTCATCGATTACAGCAAACCCATAGACCCGGTTCGTTCCGCTCAGAACCCTCGGACTCCTTTCTCGCAGACTCACATTGCATTAAATATCCGCGCGCAGGCGCTCAACTCCAAAGCGCAAGAACAAAACAGCGACTCCGAATCTGCTTCAACCACGTCCTCTCAAGAAGACTCTAGGCGCGATCTACCTCATGACACTATCTACGAGTCTGCATCTTCTTTCTCATCCTCTACCACCCTCCACCTTGTTTCTGGCCAGCAAGACGGCAAGGGCTCAGATACAGAGGCGGCTATGTTCATCTCACCAGAGAAAATCACACCGCAAACTCTTACGGACCATATGTTCACCAAGGATGATCCACCGCTGGACCTGCTCATCCGTACTTCCGGTGTGGAGCGTCTGAGTGACTTTATGCTATGGCAATGCCACCAGAATACGGAGATTGTCTTTCTAGAAGTCCTATGGCCAGAATTCGACCTCTGGCACTTCTTGCCTGTGTTGTGGGGCTGGCAACGGCGCATCACCAAGACGAGAAAGGGAAAGGCAGAGGTAGAAGAAGGACTCGAGACTGACCTGACTGAGATCTCTGACGATGATGTCGTCGCGACAGCAGCCACCAGAGGTTCGAAAGTCAAGGGCCTATAGCCCTCTACTGCGATACCCACATCCCATTTCTCATTGAAACCAGTCGATCATTCCCATTTCATTTTGTATGTAGCAACGGTGTACGGGGTTTATGTGGCCCTTTGCTTATGCAGGTCGGCGGTTCATTATCATTATCTTCCTCTGCATCATCATACCATTATACTACTACTCAGTGCATCGTCAAGACAGCAAAGAGATGTTCTCTTTCATCTACCTATATTATTTCCCAACAGATGCCAATCCATTCGTTGAGACTTCTTCCCGTCCGATAGCCATCACGTCCCTACCACATACAGCGGGGAAGCCGATGATCAAAAACGTAGATAGGAGCCAGAGCCGGTGGGCGATTTATCTCTTACTTGGAATCATATACCTTTGTTGTTTAAGTATTCCAGCTGGTCTTCGCCAACATGGTCAAGTCGATTGCTGGTTCTAGGAACCCTCCACACTTTTTACATTCAGGACACAAGGATATTGAACCCAAAAGACCAGTCTTTATATCTTCTTTAATTTCTTTCATTATCTCTCTTGGTCTATCATTCATCGTAGAAAGCGACACAAGCAGCCAGGAAACGATCCTGATGCAAGGCCATGCTATAATATGGTTTGTTTAAGCATCAGGGATGGAAGATTGAAGGTACTGAAGCCCCAAGCAAATGGATCCCCAAGGAAAAAGCAAGAACGAACATCAACCAACGCCCGTCACTACTTGGATGGCATTTTGGTACAAGATTCGCATCGTGAAGTAGAATAGCCAAAGGTTACAGGAGCCTTTGGAAAAATGTATATTCATGCAGATGAAGTCGTTCAGAGAATTGTGCCAAACCTATAGCGAGCAACAGAACAAGCACAAATATTAGCCATCGCGTCCAAGATAGTGAAGATTTACTAGAACTTTGCGGAAAAGCAGAGTAAGTGATGAGGAGAGGGGAAAAGGATCGGAGTTAGGGGTGGAATGGGTTGACATACCCGAAGGTCTGCTTGATGCTGCGCACATAATAACCATCCCAGTTGTGCTTCGTGACCTCCTCCTGGCCGATGGGCACTCCAGTCCAAGAGACCCGCATGTTGGTGACCCGGTCAACATCGTTCTGGTCGAACCTGATCTCAAGAGTACTGTAGTGACCTTCAGGCCACTGGGCCAGACGCCACTTCTGCACGATCAACGTTGGCTTCTCCAGCTTCACGTACTCGCCGCTGACGTTGCCATCGAAGATGGAGAACTTGCCTCCAACATGAGCGCCATCAAACTGACGAGGAGGGCCACGAGTGAATGCAGCAATGCGCTGCGGGTCTGTGAAGGTCGTGTACAGCTCCTCAGCAGTGGTGCGGAACTCATCCGAAGCGTTCAGAGTTGTCGTGTTCACCGACACCTTACCAGTGCTAGTGGTTGTGGTCGTGGTAGGCTCGGGGGCAGCAGCCTTCTTCGTCTGGGAAATGTAGGTAGGAGTCGCGAATCCGCTGGATGGGTTCGAACCGGGGGCATGCTGAATGTCCTTGCCATGCTCAGCAATCAGGGCAGGGGCAAGCTTGGCAAGCTCCGTTCGCAGCTGAGGGATGATCTTCGCACGGACGAGATCCTTCACAGGCTGCTTGGAAGATGACTCAGAGTAGATATCGATGTCGAACTATTCAGAAACGCGACGTAAGCTACATGTTCTCGACCTGACTGGCAGGAAATGGGATGAAAGGGAACATACGACATACTCATTCTCCTCGGTGTCGTGGGCGACCTCGGGAATGTTGATGGTGCCACTAACGGCCTCGCCTTCCTTCGTCTTACCTGCAGAATACAATCAGTACAATTCCGAGGAACCGTGCTAGGATTACAATAATCTATGCCGAATAACAGGACATACAAGGACGTACCTTCGTACTCCAGTTGTAGCTTAACATCAAATAACGTAATAACTTTTCCCTTTCGCTGGCTGACATCTACATCTCCGTCCATGCTAAGGACCTTCTCGACCTTGGCAATCACGCCATCCTCCTCGGCCGAGATGGTAGAAAGGTTTTCCTGCAGGTAATCCCTGGCCCAAGCCGAAGCATCCTTGTTCACCCAGTGCCAGTTGTTGGGGTTGTGAAGAACCATTGTGAATAACTAGAGCAAAGAAATGATCCTGCGTCCGAGGTGGTTTGTAATAAGCTGTACGAAGAGCTCTTGGTCTACGGCGACAGTGACGGTAGGTAGCAACGATGCTGTCAACACTGACACTCAGTCGATATAGGAGAGATCCTCTCCGAAAGCTACGTTCTGCTCAGAGAATAATCACTGTTAGCAATGAATCCTCATCGAGACCTTGATAAGGGCAAATGCAGAATTTTCAATTGAAGAAACAAAAATCAGATTTCGGGCTCAAGACCCTTTGCAAAGCTAATCCGCATCAAAAAGAGTACAAGTCTTTCTAGGACTGGTGCCAGCTGTAGTTCTCGTCATAAGATGTAAACCATGAACACTCGTTTTCACGGTGACATGTTGAGAAAAAAAAAAAAAAAAACCAGCAATGTGTGGTTTCTTGGGAGGGGAAAGGGAAAAACGCACAACACTTACAGTTCACGCAAATAGTTCGTCCACGGTAGAAACACTGTTGATAGAATATCAATGATGCTTGTCAAGAGGGGTGAGCAAGAGAGGGAGTTACCGTTGCGACGGTGGGGAGTTAATAATTGCCCTCGGGTTCGCCAAAGAGGAGAGAGATCTCTGGGAGAGCCGCAAGGAAAGCTCTAGAAGGCGATCGCGGTTGTATCACGTGATCGCATCGCTGCCCCATCAACGCCGTTGGATGAAGCTTCGATTCTAGAACTGCTAGATCCCTGAGCTAGAGCATTCTATTAGAATAGTTATGTAAAGCCATCAAATGAAGTCAATCAATAAACACGGATAAGAAAGATCTACATGACAGCACCACTGATCCCAATGTATAAAGTAGTATGTATTGTCTGGTTGCTTCTCGCAATGGGAAACGAGGAGGATATATCTACATCCAGCATGACAAAACGAACGTGGGGGTATCTAGATTCGAAAATTCATCTTGCAGAAAAAGCGGTAATAATCAAATGAAACGGTCGTCAAACTCCCTCTAATTGCTCCACCTCTTCCCAGCCGCCTTCGGCCATGAGCAACTCTCTCACACGCTCTCGCAACCCTTGAATTTGGCTACCCAGTGCCTCTGTCCATTGCCCCTCCACCGTAGCAACTTTATCTTTCAGATCTGTGGTCAAGACCCTCTCCTCTTGAGAGCGGGACTCACGCATTTCCTCCCGGACCACGTCCTCTGCCTCACCATGACGGATGCGTTGAGCTTCCATTAACTTGCAGTTGGCTCTCATGACTCCAGACTTCACCTCATGCAAGAGGCAGAGAAGGTTCGTCTGAGATTCTATATACTGATATGTAGACTTCTCCGCATGGGTAAGTAGTGAGTAGAGATACTGCAGTGGGTGCTCGTGGTAGCTAGGGGTCTCTTCGTACTCGCTGGAGGGTATCTGAATTTCCAGGCCCTGGAGATCCTCGGGGAACTTCTGCAGCAGCTCAAGTAAGGAAGGTGCAATGTCCCAAAATGCAGAGAGCTGAATCTCTACTCCTCTTGCGACATTCTCCTCAATGACATCCATGAAGGATTCGAGGCGAGAGAGTGTATCAGTCTCGTACTGCACGCGGCGGTCCATTGCATCCTGGATAAAGAACGTATCAGTTTCACGGATCTTCTCTTCGTTTTTGCTCTGCCTATATTGTAATGACACCACCGCTCGGTACTTCTCGTTCCGGTCACTGAGGAGATCGTAGACTTCACGGTGCAGTTGCTCGCGGGCCTCGAACAGCCACTTCAACTGTGTAAGCATCTCCAACAATTCTGGTTTCTCATCGCCTTCTTCTTGCGCCTGATCCGGCGTCCCATGTTGCGCAGCGTCGGACAACTTAGCTTTCAATTCATCAATACCGGTAGTAGCTTTGTTGATACGGTCTATGAGAATGGCATGCATGGGTTTCAGAACAGACTCCTGAAAAGAATCAAATTCATTTTGAAGCATCTCCTTTTCCAGTCTCTTCTCTTCATCTTCTAGAGCGGCTTCAGCTTGGGCGGCCTCCGCAAATGTAATATTCCCTTGCTGGATCTGGTTCTGGACATTTGATCTGAACTGGAGACGATTCTGCTGTATCTTATCCTGATGGTCTGCCTGCATCTTTTCCATCTGATCCTTGTGCCGCTCTCTGATCGCCCTGACCTCAGAAAGATCAGTAATGGATCTGACCGTGGTTCGATAGGTCACCAGGTCCGGATGACTGTTGTTGACGGCTGGATAATGACGTGGATAAGGAGGCGGAAGTGTAATGAGCCTCGAGATATCCATTTTCCGATCTTCCACGATTGAATATCCGGACGTGTGATCAGTACCAGCTTGCAATGGCTGCTCATGCCAACCGACCTTTTCAGGAGGATACTCGTCAGGCCCATAGGTAACAGGCGGCGAACTTGGATTGAGATTGCTCATCTCTTCCTGGACCTCAGCCACCGACTGTCCATTACTCCATTGCATAGCCTCGCGCAGTTCCCGCTGTAATCCCATATACTTCGACTCACGCTTCGACCGTTGAACTCTGCGTTCACCTCCCTCGCTACTGGAACCTGTTTTTGACTCCCACCAGCGGCTGGGAGCACGACCTCTGGAGCTCATTTCATCATTGCTCATGCTGAGACTCGCAATGGGGGAGAGGCAAGGCTGATAATTAGCCCACCATGCGGATTCGGGACGAGATTGAGGAGTGTCGATACGAATTTCCCCTCTCGAGGGCCGCCTCCCAGATGATGACGGCCTACCTAGACTACTTTCACGACCGGGATCTGGCTTTGCAGGAAGCTCAAAGAGCCTTTCACGTGTCCGTTGAATATCCACGTTAGCTAATTCCCAAGCAGCACCGTATCGCTCACGCCTGATAATAGACTCAGAGATGATGTAATCGGTAAAGAGTCGCAGAGCTTCAGACTCGCTCGAAGCTGCTGCCTCCATCTCGATAAAGCTCTGATGTCTTTGTGTTGCCTCACGCACAAATTGGTCGTCTCTTTTGGGAATGGAATCCATAGGCGGTGGCTGCTCGGCTGAGATTCGCCGCGGAGAGAGAGGTTGAGGCATCATAACAGGATCATTGGGTAGATGGAGGATGTGAGATACAGGGCGTTCATCAGGTCTTGACTCAAAATGTGAAGCAGGCTTTGTATCATGGGCTGACTGAGGTGGTGGTGTTGGCAGAGCTTTAGGAGGGACTGCTTGTCCACTAGGTTTTGGGGGCATCGGCGAATGTAGATCTCCATGTGGTGAGAACGGTGGCGTGTGAGCAAATCTATCCTGAGGGGCCATTGCAAAACTCTGCTCTTGTCTAGGTGTTGAGAAAGAGGATCGGCTAGAAAAGAGGCCAGACGTCATTTTAGTCCGGGTAGCATCCCCTGCTCCCTCCGAGCCAGTACTGTATGTGGAACTCAGCGCAGCCGACCTAGCAGAGAGTCGAGAATCTGTATGTTCATCGCTGTCTCCTGCTCCAGAAAGCACAAGGTTCGATGGTCTAACCTGGTTCATGGCTTCGGCCCAGGGGTTGCTGTTGTTAGAGGCCGCACTCTGACTGTCAGAGGCCTGCTGACGCTTATGCCAGCTCTCGAGGCGTCTTTCTCGAATCCCTCTTGCGCTTGTGGCTCTAACAGCCGGCGTGCGGAACAGCCCGCCACTTGAAGATCGACGACGGCGAGTAAGGCTGTCGTGAGACTCGCTAATGCCATCACTACCAGGTTCATTATGCTCTCGAGGAACGTTTTGCACATCAGTATGCCGCAATCTGCTATTGCTACCAGTATGGCTCTGCGTAGAATCCTCATCTACCCAGTCAGCTGGTGTAGGAGGAATAGCACCTAGACGTGCTCCCACCGCCGCCGCCGGCCAATTATTCTCTCGGGCAGCAGCGTGCGCAGTATGCCTCGGCCGCATGTCAGATGGTCTTCCTGTACTTTGTGACCTTGCCTCTGGTGGTGGTCCTGGAGGAGGCGGGGGAAGAGGCATGCCAGGCTCCCAACTGCGCCTAGGAGGCGATCCACTGCCTGATGCGCTTGTCGCCCTTGATGAGCTTGAACTAGTGTTTATAGCCCCGGTGGACGCAGCTCTTTTGGAAGATGGTGGCAGTAACGGACTATCAGCATACTGAACTCCCGCAGTCGGGTATTGGGGACCCGGTGATGGTGATTGGGATATATCCGTCCTTGTTGCTCCAGATGACAGTTTTGACTTCAATCCAAAAGATGGAAAATTGAATGCTTTGCGCTGCCTATCGGAGCCAGGCCGCGAGGATGGTCGAGAGCTTGGTCCACCCGGGGGAGGAGGTGGAAAAGGCATCTGCCCGCTCCTACTCGCATCGCTCGCTTGAACCATAGAAAGCGGGCGCGGACGAGACACATGCCGTCGCGGCTCTAGAATTGTCTCTGCTGATACTGTTGTGGTGGCGCTCGTCGGCGTATAATACTGGGACCTCCCCGCTGCGGAAGACGTCGAGTCTGCCGGTGAGATAGTTTGATTGACTGAATCTCTCGACGGATGATGTTGGGTAGGAGGTGAATATGGCGGAGGGGGGGATGGCAGGACATCTATAAACACAAGTGTCAGACAGTTGATCCTGGCCTGTGCAGAAGTACTCATGACGCGCGCATGTCTATATGGTAGATAGAAAAGTATTCACGACAGACCTGAAGCCGACTGCTGCGGCGGAGGCTGTGGAGGACGGTGTCCATTGTTGGATGGAGAATACGCAGCTGATCCTACATTGGATAATGCACTACCTACCGGCCCCCATTCCTGAGGATTATAGGGAGCAGTGTAGGTAGACAAATTCCTCGGGGCCATCGGTGAAGAACCTCTAGTAACCCCTCCAGGTGAAGGCAGGTACGGAGACTGGCTTTGAGAGAACGGACTGGAGAGGGAAGTGGTCGACAGCGGCGTCGGCGTGTAACCAACATTCAGTGCAACACCTAACCCTGGAGTCTGAGGTCCATTGAATGATGTTGTCAGTGCAGGCGGTTGTACCACATCACGACGTCGTCGAGACAGCTGGTTCCAGGAGCCGGCAGATGCTGGTGAGAGGCCAACAGGATAAGGACTCTGCGGCGGCTCTGCACCTGCATTACTTGCAGGATACCGACTTCCAACATAAAATCGCCTGTCAGTATCTTGAAGTACCCCCGAAGAAGAAACTGAAATTTAGGAACTTTCAGGTGAAAAGGGTTGGCGCACCTATTCATACTGACGCGATATCAGGAGAGGAAATATGCTATCAAGCCATGATCCAGTAATACATGGGCATAAAGTTGAAATGGGATGCAAATCAAAGCACCATGCGCGCGTATTCCATCAGCCAGAGCCAACATACGGAGGCGTCATTGGTCTCTAGATGGATAAAAGTCGCGAAGCCATCGTGTTGAAAGGAGATGTGGATTTCTATTCTTTGCAACAATCACTGCACTTTAGTTCGCCAAGGCGCGACGCCGGAGCCTCTGATGGGTAGGCCATAGATTAGGTCAATGGTGCGCAGGAATTATTAACAAGCGAGTGTTTCTGCGTAGGCTTCGGGATCCCTGGAGTTCTGCATCTACCGGGGATTCGTACAAGGCTGGCTGGACAAGTCTGGCTGGACAATGTCTGATCCTGGATGTCGTGGGAGAACAAATGAGGATGGCCAAACGGACGGTCCAACGTAAAGCGACCTTGCGCCCCCTGTCCCGCCACTGCAACTCGTCCCGTCCGTCACAAACCAAAGTAGCGCTCGGCGCCTACAACTGTCCATCTCTCTCTTCTGACAGGTCGCTTGCTCCTCAACCAACGGTCATAACCGTCGCGATAGGAAAAGGTGTAGTCCAACAAATCCCCCTCTTGCCCGCAGTAGCTCCAAACTTGGCTCGGATCCCCAGAGGTTGGTTATAATTTAGGAACGACTCCGAACGAGTCAAACTCTGACCCCTCACGATTGTTATTATTATTAGCAACATCGGGAGAAAGATACTTTGAGGCGGAGAGCAGGCCATGCCAGAAAGGTACCAGGAGGGCGATCCCCTCCAGAAGAAGAAAGGCTAAAGATGCGACTACCACTAACAAGGAATCTTAAGCACTCGACCAAGAAGCACCTAACAGATCGTCCCTGACGACATCACCAACGGTGCGTCTCAGAAACAGATGCAAGCTAGAAATGGAACTCAGTCCGGTTATTGCGAAGAAGCTGCTTATGAAGGATTGAATAATGCCATGCTGAAAGTTCATATGGAATTTGGGGTCTGAATGCCCGTGCTCTGCAACTCGAAGATGGCTTCTTTCCCAGGTATCGCAGTCCATTAGCAAGTCTCTAGGGACAGCTTGATCTGAAAAAGTGACAAGGGTAGCCATGGAAATATGAAGGATTCTAGTAGAATACAAATAAGGAAAATACATGAGAAGAAGCCAGAGCTCGACCACCACATTCACACCAGGCTTTAAGACCTGCAAGACATTGTGCTCTCAGTTAGGTAGCCGGGGCCAGACCATAACCGCAAGATCATCCCTTGCCAACCTCCGCAGTTTATCTGGCGACATCTGCCATGTGTCATTAGGGTTTCTACCAGGGAAGACACTGGCTCCGAAGATTTCACCAATGGTAATTGGAATTATACGCTGAACTGGGAATAGGAAAAATATCCGATAATCGTAAGCATGCGGTCAGATATATATATATATATATACACCATAGAAGACTGGAAACCAAATACCTCATGGTACAGAAGCATCAAGCCCCTGCTTAGTTCCTATAATAGATTTCAATGAATCCTTTCACTCGATTGTTTACGATCTTGCTCCAATTAAAGAGCATGACGTATTTAACTGCCATATCAGATAGCCAGAGATGCCTATCATTCTGTAGACGTGGCCAAGACTCCGACCACCCGCTCTCTACGACCACTGTTGGTAAATGGACCGTATTTGGTAAGAAATTTATTAAACACTAATTTATAATTAGAACAAAAAAAATTATATAAAGAGGAGTCTGTAGCTTACTTGTCCGAGTAGTATATCGGAGGTAGTCTGCCTCTTGGAGGGATAAGAACTATATAACAAGCATCGCATTAAACTCCATCTTTATTTATGCTTGGTGACAATTGTGTAGTCTCATAAGTATAATGACAATACACAAAACTTATATCACGGAGTTATATTGAATGCTAAGATGTACGAGATATTAGCCCAAGTATTTCACGTAAGCTAAGATATAACTGACAGTGGAGGATTCTCTCTATCCTTGGCTCGATAGCCAAAGACTATATTATAAGAGAGTCAATTTGACGAGGTACATTTTTATAGATAACCTCTCGAGAGCCTGTTGCATAAAGCACGATATTATAGATCTCGTTGAACACCTTTTGCGCCAGTAGTGGTTGGCTTTCGGCTATCTCACGGCTTCTGAGTTCGCGAGAGGTTGGGTTTGCCATGGTGATAGAGAAGAATTCGCGAAGAATATCAAATAAGAGCAAGTAAGAGTTTGAGGGATGCGAACTTTCAAGTGAATAGGTATAAAGTGAATCAACCTCGGATAAATGCTACTAATCCTTTTTGAAGGATGTCGTAACATTCACTGGGCTCTGGAGCCCTGGACTCCCCCTCCCCCCCGGGAGGTAGATCTGCGGAGGATAACTTAGAGCTTTAGGACTGCTTTTGAGATCACGGGGCTACGGGAAATTCAACCTAGAGACCCATAGTTGTGGAAGAGAAATAATTTATTAGTGCTTAGGTGCATTTGTAGTCATGAAACCATTATTCTCATCACGCAAAATTCACCAAAATGGCTGAGGCTGAAAGGCAAAAACAATAGTGACGAAATCAAGTCATAACAACTATGTAATATCCAAATAAGCGGGAATCCAAATATGGTATTCAATAGAAAACTGCAACATGACAGAGATCGCTCTTTTAATATCCATATGATTTTATACAATCCATCCTTTCTACACTTTGCTAAAGATGCGACTACCACTAACAAGGAATCTAAGAACTCGTGAACACCTTCTTTCCAAATATCCGAGGACAGCTTGATCTGATAATGTACCTAGAGTAGCACTAAAACGCAAGCAACTTGATACAGTAAAAGAACGAAAATATGAGAGAAGAATCCAATTCCACAATATCCACACCGAACTTTGAGACTCGACAGGCATTGTCCTCCGAATTAAACAGCTGGGAACAGACCCATAGAGGCAATCCTGCCCCTCGCAGACCATCTCAGATTGTCTAGTGACATCTGCCAGGTATCACCAGGATCCCTGCCCTGGAAGACACTCGCTCCAAAAATATCACCAATTGTAATTGGAATAGTTCTCTGAACTGTCGGCACGGGGAAAACATGCTATATCATCATCAGCAATCCCCCAGATGTATATACCACGAAGGGCTGAAAGCCAGGCAATACCTCATGGTAGAATAAATCTGCATCTCCCACCTCATTCCGACGGTAAATTTCCACAAATCCCTTAACCTGATTGTTCGCAATCTTGATCCAACTAAGTAGGATGACACATCGGACAGTCGATGTGTCAGAAAACTAAAGATCCTTCTCACTCAGCAGGTGGGCCTATGACTCTGACCACCCGCTCCCTACAACTATTGTTGGCAGACTGTTTGTCATCGTCATGATATACAGATCCGGTTCCTGGTTAGAGCCACTATAGATCCCTGAAAAGCAGTAATCGGCACTACCATGTCAGAAAATTATCATTTGGGAAGAGAATCTTCAAAGAAACGTACTCGTCCCAGCTCCAGTTTCAAAAAATACTAACTCTTCACGATTCGAGAACTTATTGGATACCATACTATTAATCTCGGCTAAGATCCAGCTCTGGTGAGCATTATGAATCTGTCGGATGAATGACGATACGCATAGTCTGCGTTCGTGAATTGTAGTGGATGCTAATATTCAATATAGATATCCGTTAGTCCACATCTTTCAAATACGTCCAATGTAGAACTAACTGTGGCAACTCTGTTTCCATTTCTGACAGAGCCGCTGCCACGGGGGAACCGACTGAAGGGGGAGCGTTTTCATAGACAATTTATTTAAAGTCATCTGTATTAAGTACCGTATCATATATTTGATTGAATAGTTCTTGAGCCGGTAATGAGAGCGCTTCAACTGTTCCGGGCGAGGAAGATGTCGAATCTGCCATAGTGAAAAATCAGACTGGTAGATTATATGTATCAACTTGAGCTAAGGATGAAGTACGGGAACACGGAGAATTCAATGTCATCAGGACATGGAAGCCTTCCCGAATCCTCTTAGAGCCCTGGAGTTGGACCTGGGCAGGATGAGCCTGAGACAGCTCTCGAAATAGGATTGCGGGAAGTCAACTTGCGTCATTAAAAGCCCTGCTGCCTGGAACGAAACTACAGATTTTAAAGACTTTGAAGTATGACAGAAATATCTTAGTTGTTTGTAATCCTGGTTAACATCTTAAGGCTTTGGCAATTCCAAGACTCAGAAAACCCAAGATTTTCGCTAACCGATTTTGACTATAACTCCAGCACCGTCTTTCTTCGAGGTTGGAGGGAACAAACCAATCCTATTGCAGTCTACGCTTCAAACGAGCAGCCGTAGTCATGAAATCATTATTCTCATAACACAAAATTCATCAACGGCTGAGACTGAAAGGCAAAGACAATGGTGACGAAATCAAGTCATAACAACCATGCAATATCTAATCAGTTTTCTGCAATTTAAGAACCCTTGGCAGCTACCAGAACTTCATGGTTTTCCTAACAGATTACTCTAAACGATCCAGGTTTCGCGATCAGTAATCTATCCCGGAATGCCAGCGATTGTCAATCGCTTGCTGAGCAGGTGAAGATCCTCTCTACAATCCTGCCAACTAGAGCAGAAGATGCAGCGCTTAGCCTACTCATTTTGTCAACACCATTCATAGATCATCAAAAATCGAATGTATCGGGACAGTTTTATATACCGCTTCACGGATTTTCTTCTCACAATATCTGCACGGGACCAGACTCTTGATTAGTTCATCATGGTTGATAGACCTCAAAAATCGCGCGATACCGTGCAAGGCGAGGCAAGACCAAAAAGCCCCGATAACCGGAAGCACGATAACAGATATGAATGACGTTACTACTTGGTGAATGCCGCAGCGATACTGGGAGAATCGACGAAGAGACATCACTAAAGCCGCTTCAGTTGTAGGTTATGCGATCGAAGAGGGGGCTAAAAGCATTTACATCAAACCCGTAGAGACTTCCAGCGCATTATCACGAAGCAGGAAGTCGGCGAATCCATGCCAGATTCGTTTGACATGCTTCTGAGCATCCTGGAGGAGCTCTTCGCTGCTTTCGTCGAGACGTGGCATGTTTTGCTATCCTCGGGCGCTTCGAGCAATCCTGTATCAAATTAATGTTCTCTCCAGCAGAAGGAGTTTCATTGAACTTGAGAGATGGATTTCCAGGAATCCAACGGTTGTCATCTGCCATTTCTGCTCATCCTTTCCAAGTTGCTTCCCCTACTCCCGACAGCCGACGGTAGACCAGCTGCTCAGAATATATCTGAGCGGTCATTCTCGCTTCCTGGTTGGTTAAAAGTCCACGGGATCAGGATTGATCTTTACCAATCAAACATTCCGGTCGCTTGCTGGCTGTCTAGCGATAATGAGATATGAACCGTTGTAGGGCGACACCAACTCTGTATGTCTACTGCGGATGACAGCAAATATGCGTCAGAGATGATGTGCTGCGGAGACAAGTCGCCTCTAGCCATCTCAATAAAGGGAGATCTTCTCCAAAAAGGAGCCTTTTTGACCATAAACTTGATAAGACAAGCACATTGTCCTGATCCAAGATATACCTACGAGTAAACTGGCATGCAGGACCTTCCATATATTCCAAAATGCCAAGGCTCCGACATAAACGGAACTTCTAGCGGCCTACTGAAGGATTTGTGCACAATGGTGTGAAGAAATGAAAATAAATGTGAGAGTCATACAATTGGATTAACTGTTCATCTTTTAAGCTTTGCAGCTTTTAACCACTGCTAACTACGGCAAATACGACGAAGGCTGGAAGGCCGGATTCCACGCATCCGGCTCACTCATGTCGAATTTCACACCGACAGGCTCATTGCCGAGCTCGTCAATGTCCACGTGTTGCAGGTGAATATCATGAGAGTCCTTTGCAGTACTACAGGGATGGAACAAAGCATGTAAGACATTGCAACATTCTCTCATGTCGTGATGTACTGGGATGAAAATCGTCCAGATGCCCGAGGTGTTTCATGTCCCTACTATAGACCGAAGGTCAGTAACTGAATAGCCTCAAAAGACGTCTTCGTAAAATTCAGTTTTGAAAGTACAGTGTCAGATAAAGCCCTGTCACAGGCAATGGTCATCAATGTTAAAGTTATGTTGACCGTCGTGATAAATTAAAAAGTAAATCATCATATGATGGGGTACGAGGTAGAGAGAGCGGTGTGGACTTACCCTTTAGGAAGATAGCTAGGATGAGATGATACACTCAAAGAGCAGTAGTCCTAAAACTCATACCGTCAGTACCTAATCACATACAGTCTTCGATGCAGACGGCAGAGGCTAAGGTATCAGCCATGACGGTTGTCGTCTTCGCCTGCAAAAGCTGGCTTGGACATATGCTTGTCTTTATAAATAACGTCGATTCATCACATAGGTGATAGTGAAATGACACGGTGACTGTAACCTACATCCAGAATTGTAAGGCTAAAGTCTCAGCTTCGGCACATTTGTCTGTTCAATTGGAGCGCCGCCTGTGAAGCCGAAGTCAGCACTAGAACTGGAAAAAAAATTTTTCCATGGTATGTAGGCAACAAGAATTGTCAGGAATGCATGAATGGTAAAAATATAAGGTTGTCTGCATCGAAAACTCGAATAAGACTCGTCATCTAGGTAATCATCATAGAGAAAAATGATCGTGAGAGGCATAAAAGAAGGTCATTACCTTTTGAACTACTCTCTAACACAATAAAGAACTGCGCTTGAAGTTTAAAGTTTAAATGGAACCCACAGTCAGAATTTGAATGTGATACTCGAGAGACAAGTAAAATATAGATGGGTAGATCTCAGTGGACGAGGTTTTCTAGGCCTGTCGCAAAAGGGGCATTTCCATCAAGACCGGACGTCTTTTACGCCCTCGGAGCCCAGTGCCATTTCATCTTCGAAGGAAGGTGTGCTGGAGACTTTGATGAGAGTCTGCGGCACTTACCATCAGGCACAAACATGCCACGCACGCTGGCTAGTACCTACATATCTTTCACAAATGTTAGCAATGTTTCGCTAGAGGACAGAAATAGAATGCTCAAATTTCCCAAAGGCTGTTCAGTAATAGCCATAAAAGTTATCGTCGACGACCCGAGGGTCTCAGTCGGTAATTTCCAGCGTATATTTTGAATGATCATCATGCAAGCCATTTGGCAAACGGGCAAAGAAAATAAGGCTACTCACCAGAGATTTTCACGACAAATGGGCCTTTGACTCATGAACCTAGAAGTGGAAGGTAAAACCTACCAAATGCCAAGAAAGTCAGCACCATGCAAAGCAATTTAGATCCATCACACAAATCATGTCAAGGATGCAGAGTTCAGCCTGACGTGCAATAGAGTTTTCATACCCATGAAAGGTCAAAGACTCTAGTTTAGCGGTGATACAAATCATCATGATACATTGTAGTTGCGGAAGAGGAATCGCTCAACGAAAATCTGGAAGACACTTACAGTTTCTGTTCCTGTTTCAAACAGATGTTCGTTAGTCAGGAAAGCAAGTTCATGAACAGATCATCTTCGAGAAGAATGTATGGCGTGAAGACCACAACATCAGGTGTTTGCACCATCATGTCTTGTTGACACTGATGATAAGAACAAGAGAGGAAAATTAGAACGTGAGAACGCGAGAAATAGTGAGGAACTTTTTTCGAACTACGGGCCGTCGTGTTTACCGAGGTGCTAATCCTCCTTCGGTTAGCAGTGATACTCCGAATTGGGTTGGTGATAGTCTGCTTATGTAATCGGTATAGTTAGTTATCCGGGCCTCAGGCATAATATCACGAGGTCAACGCCTCATGGAAATAAAAGAGCGCTATCGGTTTGAAAGTGCGTGTCCTCAACTTTAGTAATTCCAGTGTCCCCATCTATTATATCCAGGAGTCCGGCCTAGAACCCTTATTAATTTCTTAGAGATGGGACGGTTTCGACAATGAAAAAACTCATTCCGTCAGCTGATTCTACCCGCCCCATTGAAACAACAGAACTATTGCTGGATCGACGGGTCCATACGGGCCTTTTTTTGGTCCAACCAGGGGTTAGAATGTCACCTATTGCGGTGCAGTGAACAGATGGCTGAACTTGTATGTGATCTTCCTTCAGGAACCGCTCAGGAGTATTCGAAAACGTTCGATGCCTCTCGCTGGGCGAAAGGGGTTGAGCGCGGGGAGGACCGGGGAATGAAGGGAACATGAGGGAAAAGTCGGAGTGTTTGCCGGAGAGGGTCTAGCGCGGGGAAAGCAACTGGTCCGACGAGAGTGACGACACCCGGTGTGGGTACCTAGACATTCTCGGATGTACCTTTTGCCTAGTAAATCCACGGGGAGTACCATTGAATGATGTACCTGTACCTGGATGGCTAGACCCCCCTCTGACGTCCGTCTTATCCACCGGGTTGCTGCCCTGCGATCCGGGAAAGCACTTAAGGATTCTCCAACTGTCTCCATAGCGCTTTTACGCTGCATTTAAATCCCCCAGTCTCTCATCCGGTTCTCCGAGTCTTCTGACTTGAACCATCTTGACATCTCACCTCACTCGAGGCTTCAGCGTGTTGCTGCTTCTCTGCTCCTACTATACCCCGCATCGAAACCAGCAGGATCTGTATAGTACAGTTCCCTTTCTCCGCTGAACCGAGGTTGAGATACAAACGAGCGACCAGTTATTCAGTCGGCTTGCTGTATTTTTGCAGACCCGCTATCATTATCAGCTCCTTTCCGTCACCCACTATCCGGAAACACTTTAATACTGCATCACAATGGCCTCCAACGGTAGCGGTGCTGTTGGACATGAAAACATCAACACTGATATCATCACCCTCACTCGGTTCCTGACTGAGGAGCAGACGAAGCACACCGAGGCAACTGGTGACTTTACGTATGTTGCAACATCTGTTTCCCAGTCCCCAGTCCTTCGATCATTCAGGTGGCTGACGGCTTTGCAAACAGTCTTCTATGCCACGCACTGCAGTTTGCCTTCAAGTCGATCGCGTACTACATTCGTCGTGCTTCCCTGATCAACCTGACTGGTCTGGCTGGTTCCTCCAACACGACAGGCGATGACCAGAAGAAGCTGGATGTGATTGGTAACGATGTCTTCATCGCCGCCATGCGTGGATCCGGCAAGGTCCGCATCCTAGTCTCCGAGGAAGAAGAGGAGGCGATTGTTTTTGACGAGAGCCCGTATGCCCGCTATGCTGTGGTGTGTGATCCAATCGACGGCTCGTCCAACCTGGACGCTGGTGTGTCAGTTGGTACCATTTTTGGAATCTTCAAGCTTCCCGAAGAGGTGTTGGGTCCCAACAAGAAGGTCACCGCCAAGGACATCCTTCTCCCAGGTACAGAGCTTGTCGCCTCTGGTTTCACAATGTACGGTGCTTCAGCACAGCTCGTCATCACCATGCGTGGCGGTAGTGTCAACGGCTTCACTATGGAGAACTCGCTGGGCGAGTTCATCCTCACCCACCCCAACATGAAGCTACCTCACACTCGCGCCATCTACTCCGTCAACGAGGGCAACAGCATGTACTGGGCTGACTGGACCAAGGAGTACTTTAACGACCTCAAGTACCCAGGCGAAGGCAAGAAGCCCTACAGCGCCCGTTACATCGGTAGTATGGTTGCCGATGCCTACCGTACCCTTCTGTATGGAGGTGTCTTCGCCTATCCTTCCGACTCCAAGAGCCCCAAGGGCAAGCTCCGTATCCTGTACGAGTGCGCCCCGATGGCCCTGATCTTCGAAAATGCCGGTGGTCTCGCCGTCAACTCCAACATGCAGCGTCTCCTCGGAGTCGTGCCGGAACACATCCATGACAGGAGCGGAGTCTACCTCGGTTCCAAGGGCGAGGTGGAGAAGATCGTTGAGAAGTACAACAAGCACAACAAATAAATGAACAAATAACGACCGCCCCCCCACCAAAAACCAAATACATAGCACGCAACGTCTACTTCGCATATGCTGTGGTCTCTATATATTCAACTTTATCAACTATTTATTTCATGACTGGGATGGACCGAGCTGGATCTACCGGGCCTACTATACGCATTTTATATTAACGTTTAGTTCATATATCAGCATATCCCTTGTGTATAGAGACCTAGTTTAAGTTAAAAAAAATCAATCAAAAAACTTTATAATATTAACTTGGGACTTTCCAGCGGCACTGTACTACGTACTCAGTAGAGAGTTATTGAATTGGTGGCTACACAGATGACGTCAGGCGGATACCATCCAAGTACGTACATTTGATTGATGGATGTGGAACATTACACAAACCTATCGCACTCAAAGTACTATCACTATTCGGAATCTTGGACATCTCATAGAATATGGTAGATTTATATATTCGATATTTCTACAGCTACTGATCTGTATAGCGGGGAAGACCCCTGACTTTCGAGGAAAAGTGAAAGAAATGATAGTACACTATACCAATCCAATTGAGTACAGGTGCCCCATCATCGCTGATGCAGAAAAGACGAAAAAAGAAAAGTACAAAGATAAAAAGATGAACTCCAAAAGAGGGGTTTAATCCACCGGTTCCTCTTCGAGCAGGGTCTTGAAACTGAATGGTGTGAAGGGGATACCATCGCCGATGAAGTGCTTACTCATGGCTTCGACCCAGTGTAGACGGAGGGCATGTAACATTGCACTAGTGCCCTCCATCACGCATAGGATACACACCGTGAGCACGAACCAGAGGTAGAAGGTGGCGATGATCATGATGACGCGCACAGTGGGTGACTGCTGCGAGAAGGCGCCGCCGATGGTCATGTTCCACAACACGATAGAGAGTTGCTGGTGAGCAAGAGAAAGGGCCCACAGACGGAGGTAGGAGGCAGTGTGGGAGATACAGTTAAGGCAGAATTCGATGGTGTGGATGGTCTGGTGGATCATAGTTTCGGCAAAGTCAAACTCCTCGTGTTCCTCTTCCTCTCCCAAATCCTGGGTGATCATCGCGACCGTTTCGCCATCGCTGATCGTGCTGTCTCGTCCTTCAGAGAGGCGACCGTCTGCTTCACCATCCTCATCAAGGGCGCTCACTCTTGACTGCTCGCCAAGACCTCTATAACCGAGAGCACGGGCACGGTTGTTCTCGTAGCGGAGATAGAACGGCTTCAACAAGAGCATAATAGGCACCTGAACAACGGCAAGAAGCAACAGAAAGACCTGAACTCCAGCTTGTCCAGAATAGAGCTCCTCTTCGACTGTACCCGGGTAGAGGAACATGAAGATCAACATATTGAGCAAACCGGGTGGAGACTGACCCCTAGCGTTCCAGTCTACGGACCATTTGTACACAATCGTGACAACAAGGTAACCGAAAATCGACTGGAAAAAGATCATTCCAGGGATGAAGTTGGCAAAGATGTCGATCTTCGACTTGAAGTGTCGAGCGTTAATGTATTGCAAGCAAAGAGAGTAAGTCATCTGGAGATCGGTCAGTTCATGTCGTCTTGCCTTAAAGAAAATCAGAGTAACAGGATCCTTACGTGAGTCCAGCCCAGCAGAATACTCAACTTCATCTTGTAACTGTTGGTGAAGAGCAACCCATTATCGGCCTCATGCCAGTTCCAGTCAAGCCCGAACGGATAGCGGTAGTTATCCTTCAGTGTAGCTTCGACTGACTCGCCCTTCTGGATAGTCTCGGGCCACTGCCACTGACTGGGGAAAATGGTGAACGACTTCGAGAAGATATCGTTGTAGAGGAAACCGGTGTACATAGAGAAGATACCCATCATCAGCATGATGTACCGACCATAGAAGGCCATGTAAGTAAGTTCGTCCAATTTGGTCCTGAGAAGCTTCCTCTCCCAGAAGATCATCGCAGTAGCAGTCAAGGTCATGAGCATACCGTGACCGAAGTCACCGAACATGACAGCGAAGAGGAAAGGGAACGTGATGACCGTAGGCAAACCCGGGTTGACTTCTTTGTACTTGGGAATACCATAAGCATTGATGATCGTCTGGAAAGCTTCCGTGAACTTATTTGTCTTCATAAAGGTCGGCGGGGTCTTGTTTGTCCTGATCTGGTTGACAATGGTCGGAACAGAGAGACCAGCGCGGTCATTGACATCCTGTAAAGTGGACTTGATCAAGGGAAGCGAGTTTGTGGGACACCAAGCTTCCGCGATCAATGTCTTCCTTGCCTGGTCATAGGAGAACTTGTTAAGCGTATTGTAGACAGCTTTCTCCTTCTTGACAATGATCATCCAGGCAGCGAGTGAACGACCGATCTGAGTGAGTTCGGCATCGAGAGTATTCTTGGTGTTGCGCAGGACATTGCCGACATCGCTCAAACGGGTGTTGACCTCGTGAATCTGGTCCCTTCGGAGCTCGCTGTCCTCGTCGACATTGTACAGATCGGCGCCAAGAGACTCAGAGATCTTCCTGATCTTCGCGAGAATTTCTTTACCATGAGCAAAGATCACGAAGACATTCTTGTGGATCTCCTCATTGTTGCTCGGGTTAATGATAGGCTCCGGAATCTCGGACTGATTCATATAGAGGTTACCACGCAAGGTACGCCACAGGATGCGCTCGAACGCTCCAATGCGGTCCCTTGCGATGACACCTGCGACGAAGCCAATGTTCATAACGGAGAACGACTGTTGAGCTTGAGCGTCGCCGTTCTGGCCGCGGGGAACCTGCTGCTCGACATCCCGGAGCAGGGGCGCCTCGTCGTTGTCGAACGACTGACGGATCTCCTCCGTATGGCCGTGTGCCTAAACCAGTATCAGCTTCCTAACTCGCATGTCATCCGTAGACAATAGCGACTATGACGCACCCTATCAAAAAAACCACCAGCTTCTCTCAACACCCAGCGCCATTCCGTGAGTTCGACCTCCCGCTTCTTGAGCGTTTCGTAGCTGTCGTTGAGAGAAGCAATCCGCTGCTCGAGGTTCTCACTGCGTTCAGCGAGCTCATCGATCTCCGAGGCCGTAGTAGCTGCCAGGGCATTCGCAAACTCAGAGGACGATCTGATCGGGATGCTCGCCTTCTCCATCTGGGAGTGGAAATAGCCTAGACGACACGATCTGCAATCAGCAACTGGCCTTAAATCCTGCACTATCCCTGCCGGACAAAACATACGCAACTGTCTCTCCACATTATCCAAGCGTCTAATCTCCTTCGTAAAAGTCCTCTGGAAAGCGGTAGTATCCGGGTTCAACTGTAGACAATTATCTAGTTAATATCCGAGCTCTCCTATCTCCTAAAAGGCGCGTCGTCATCCGCATCCCCCGGGGTCTAAACACTCACGTCTCGAAATTGAACCAGCCCAATCTCACCCAGAGCACTGACGACTTCTCGACCGATTTCATTCGCAATATAGAGCTGCGTCAGGCTCATATCCGCGGAGCGGAAGAAGGTGTCCTTCGGAGCCATGTTGGGTGAGGCTGCCTGGAACAGGCCCTTCTAACCGCAACGACACAAAACAATCGACAGATTTCAAACAAAGGACCTGCCTGTTGAGGAAGATAGTAAAAACACACGACTATCGGTTGTAAAGAACGTAGTGCAGACGAGCCACGATGGGGTAATCGCAGCACTGCCCTGGTGGTTGATGCTCGGGCCCTGATCCATGTTCCGGACAAACGTCGTAGCTGGCCCGATGCAGCTTCATCACGTTCGTCACGTGATCGTCGCGACGCAACATCCATCCATGTATGTACTATTCCAACGACTGCTGAGTTTATAGTCCTCATGCAAAATGTTTATTAGATATACGAAGCCATGCCTCAGCCGATGCTCAACAGCATAGCTTAAAAATGGCATTAAAAAAGGTGTTCTAAATAGTTTCGACCATGCTGGTCTCGAAAGTTTCACAAAGAACTTCTATTATGAAATACAACTCTCAAAGGTCATCAGATACAAGCCGTCACCCTGACGCTGTCCTAGAGCTGCCACCATTTTGCGAACCGCCACCGTACCTGACCCGCATTTCCAACCATAAGTCCTAGAGCGAAACGGACTCGACACCCTGTATCGCTCAATATATCCCTGAACGAGAACTTATTGCCGATGATAGGAGATAAGGATAGTAGAATACGAGTATGTCAAAACAGCATAACGTAATGAAAAAGAGAGCACTTCCACCAACAAGGGTAACCGGTTCAAGTCCGCATTCTTCCCCGGTTTAATGAAAATTACAAGGCGTCTATGACGCCTCTTGGTAATGATAGATTACAGACCCTATGAAATAGAGCCGTGTTATTGAGCCTGCCTCATCATGCGAAGTAGCTCTTCCAAAGCACGCCGGACAGATCTTCAAGCTGATCCGGTGTGAATGCCTGCGAATCGAGACGTGTTAGCCATAGGAGAAGGAGTGGAGAAGGAAAGTGAACACTTTACCTTAGCATCGATGTGCCAAGTATCTTGTCTTGTCTTCTTGAATTCGCTAATGATAGACTTAACACTCTGGCCAACAATACCAGGGTCGTTTGCGGCTTTCGTGCTTAGAGTTGCCAACGCTTCAGGCATCCATTTTGGAGGCGGGCTCGTGTATGGGAAAGCTTGCACTAAAGCCCCCAATCCTAGAACTGCGGCGTGCCGGACAATAATGAGACGTGTATGCTCTGGTGTAGGTGTACTAGCCCCAGAAGAAGGAGCAGGAGACAGTCCGCGGAAGTTCTTTGGCTTCTTGGGCAAGGGATTTTCGACAAGAGTCTTAGTGAAACGATCCTTGAGTTTCTTAACCATTGCTTCCCGCAGACCGACCGGCGAGCAACGAATCATGCCAGATAATGTGGCTGAAGCACCGGCCCGAACCTCATGCTGAGAATCCTGAAGCATATTCGCTATGCAATCAAAGAGCTTTTCACGGTCTGCAGCAGATATTAAGAACAAACGGCGGAAATAGATAATTTGCATGTTGATCATGACACGAAGCCGCTGATGCCAGGAGGTCGACATCAGACCGATCCGTATCAGTGACTTGATAAACTCAGAGTTTTCATCCGCAGGATAAGGAATATTTGGCAGATGGCGGAACACATGGTACGCCAAAGACTGCAATTCCGGGTCTTCCTTGACATCCATCATGTGCAGGAGCTGTTCAGTAAAGACATCTGGGAAGAAGGGTACGAGCTGCGTGCATTCATGCGAAGAGAGGGTAGAGTCCAGCCAGAGGAGCACGGTCTTGCTACCCGAAGTGTACGAGGAAGGTGTCTGCTGACCCGGCTCCCTCTCATGTCGCCATTTCTCGAGCCTCTCGAATACATCGCGCACACTCCTGCTAAATTCTTCCGCAGGGTGGTACGGATAAGTACCGATGGATGATGCAGAGTTTTGCGTCTTCACGAGTTCCTTCACATCTGAATACGATTCGTGATATCTTGTGCGGTAAATCGATCCAAGGGTCTGGCCCATTGCTTCACGAACACCCTTATATGGATGGTCAAGATGAGCAAGGAAATCCTGGAGGATCGGCTTCTCCAGTTGGAAGTGCCATCCAGCATCGATGATACACTGATGGAGCAGGTTAATCTTGGAGCTCTCCTTGAACGCAGCGTTGGATGTCATATCCAACCTGAAGCTCGCAAGCCAGTCAACCAGAGGCCAGGCACGACGAGGGTCGCGACACTGCAGGATCATATGAAGGAACGTAGTCCAGTAGCCAGAGTTCTCTGGTGTCAGTCCGTCTGTGAAAACCTTTCTCACAATTGGGAAAGCATATTCCCAAACCATTGTTCTCTTATCCACACTGGTGTCTGTGACGGAGCTGATCAAGGCTCCCAGAATCTCTGCTGTGGCTCGGTGCTGATGCTTGTCACTACCATCTTCGAAGATTGCGGCGATTTCTTCTTTGATTTCGTCAAAGGTCGCGGCCGTGAGTTCATCTCTGAACATCAACTCAAACACATAAAGAAGCATCATGGCACAAGCCATCCGGAACTTGTCAGCCGATGCATCTCGGGGCTCCTGCTTGAGGTACTCAAAGAACTTCCGGAACCATTTGCGGTCGAAGAGTTTGCCCATATGAGTCCTCACCTTCCATTCCACCTCGTCATACTCAATGTCGTACCGAACGTTAGATTTATAAGCTGGCATAGTCTCCGCCCATACGAGCCAGCCGGGGAAATCGTGGTCGACATAGTACTCAGCTTCGGGCTTGGCGAAGTTGGATAGGAACTCTTGTGTCCAGCCCTTCTCGTAACGTTTAGTAGCGACCTGTATTCTCGAAGGGAAATGCTGGTGCCCAAGGACGTAGTCCTCATAATTATGAGAACAGATTGCTCGGACGTCTATCATCGTGAACAGCGCAATGAGTGCCTGGGAGTACATGCCACGAAGACCTGGATGATCGTCGATTGAACCCAATGTGACCAGGTCTACGAGATTCTGACTCGCGATGTAATCAAACCGCAGGCCCATACTGATCACTATCGTGGCTGCACGACTAGCAATCTTCCAATGAGACGTTCTGGCCAGGTTAACCAATTCCTCCGATAGATCTGCCTTTTTCTTCTCAATCATCACGCGCTTGTTGTTTATCGACTTGCGCTTCTGTTCGATCTCCTTGTCCACATTATCTGCTGGGGCGACAGATTTGACGATATCCTGGTCGAGGATAGCCATCCTCTCCATGGCACGGCCATAGTCCATGATTTGGTACACAGCTCCGGAGCAAAGTTTCTGTACCGAGGGCTTGTCAACGGCGCTGGCAGCAATGAAAGTTCTGATCAAGGTTGGGGTGTACTTCCAATGCCGCCCGATAGTCTTCGCAAGACTGCCAAACAATAGCGAGTACAGAGCACCCTTGATGCGTGGGTGATCGTTCTCTTTTACAGCCTTCTGAAGAGCTTTCAGCAATGGAGGAATAACCACCAGTCGAGAACCCCAGATAGCCTTCAGAGCTGACTCGCCAGCACTTTGGGCATTGCGGCGGATATCCGTGTAGATAGAGACACACGATTCTGCGATATCCAGCAACAAGGTCTCGTCCAGTTTGGAACGGGGTCTTGGATTAGCATTGTGCCTCAGGCGTTGCAAGTGGTACACATTGGCCCTGCGTACAAGCAAAGGACGTGGGTAATCCTTCCGAATACCACTGACTTTATATGGATGGATGTCTGCGGCAAGCAGTCGACTGACTCTATCGAGCACGTGGGCCGACCTCTCAATGCCAACATCAATGAACCACGATCGATAGGCAGTATACAGAGCTCCGAAGCAAGCGACGTCATCTTCCTGTTTCTCAGTGAGAAATCTATGAACCTCATGAAGGACCCATCCGGCTCGGTCCCTGATATCGTGAATTGTGGTGTAGAGAGGATCATTTTCATCCAGGGGATAACCGGTTGGATAAGTAAAGGTCTCCCTGACCATTTCTTCATCGGATGTATCCAGGGAAGAATCAGATTCCTCGACATCGTTATCTCTATTTGTTGAATGACCATTGGCTTCTGCCATCTCGACATCACTCAACGATCCATCCGGTGCATCTTTCTCGGTCTCCGAAACTCCCTTGGGGTCAAACAACATCGAGATTCCGGAGATAATCAGACGGAGAAGCACAAGCTTTCTAGTCACTTCATCAGACCATTCTTTGCCGCTCCCGTCACGTTTGATACTTGATGTATCGGTCGTAAGCTCCTTCAGCTGTCTGATAGCACTTTCTGCCTGGTTTTGGAAAAGAGCCACTGCGAATTCTAATTCCTCCCGCTTTGGAACGTGCCATCTGGCAGTTAATTCGTCAGGATCCTGCCTATAGCCCCAGTGTTCCGGCTGGATTCCTTCGGCAATAAGGTCAGCCTCATATAGCGAATAGTCAATCGTGTATGTCACAGTGAGGTTGAGGAGCAGGTGATGAATGAAGTTGGAAATGTGCACTGTCGGTATCCCCTTGCATTTCTCCTGCATGTACACTGCAATGTCGAATAGTTCCTTCTTATGGTTCAAGACTGCGTCTCCCACATGCACGACGCACATACTCAGCATGCTGACGTTCCAAACGAGAGCTCGGTCGCGAGGAAGGACGTCAGAGCCAGTCGTGCGGGTGGAGGCAGCACCGTTTTCATCGATCTCGGTCCGTATCGCCTGTGTTAACAGAGGGATAAAGCGCTTGAGGGCCTTTTCCGGATTCGCCTTGCAAAGAGCGTTACAGATAAAGGCCATGGCATCTCGTGCTTGGTGGATCACATGGTTCGAGACGAAGTCAACTATCTTGGTTAAGGCGATATCATAGAGCTCTGGAGATAGAGACGCGAGCAAAGGCATGAGCGTTGCTGGTAGAGTGTTTACAACATTCTCTTCTGGAGAGCCACTGCGTACCCGTGAGGCGTCCGGTAAGTTCTCCAAGAGCGTGAAGACTCGACCGAGGAAGGATATCAGGAATTCCGAGAAGCCAGTGGTCGAAGAGCGAAGTATCATCTCTTCGGTCTCATCGCTCAGGTCTTTATCGTAATTCAACTGGATTCCCACACCTTCCTCCTCCATTCGCTCGAGCTCACCGGTGATCCATTGCATAGCCAACATGTTGCAGTTGACATCGTCGCGACCCTTCGTCAAGTCTTCGAAAGGAATATTGTAGCAAACGGACTGTATGAATGACAAGGTATGAAGAGACTTCTCTAGGTCATTAGCATCGATACCGGGCAAGGCAAGCCCCAAAAGTGTCGTCATGTGGCAACGGAAGCCCTTTGTCCTCGTCATAATCCTTGATAGGACCTGTAATGATCGGAGAGACGATGTCGTTCGGTGAACCTCAACCAGTCCCTGCATTGACGGATATATTCTCTGCAAGGCTCCAGGGAGGATGAGATGCGGCTCGAGATAGGCCAAACTCTGTAATGTAGACAGAGAGAAGTTCATCGCCGTTCCACTCTTGGCATAGATTCCCATGAATATCACATCCCGGAGACAAAGCACAAAACGCCTCTTCAAAGCTTCGGTTAGCTTCCGTTCTGGTGGAACCTCCATCTCTCCTGTATGCTCACGGTTCCAGCGCATGACGAAGAAATCTGACAGGTAGTACACAAGTTGAGCCAGAGTCCTTGTCCAATTCCCAGAATTTGACGGGTGGAAGAATGTCTCAACAGCTTGTATGAGAGCTTCGAGTTGAGACAAGATAGAATCTTCAGCCTCGAGACAAGCTGGAGACAGTGACATCACAATCCACCGTGCGATATGATGGGCAACAGGGTGCTTCCGAGAATCCCGATCGAGCATAATACCCAAACCTGATGAGATATCCACAAGAGCACTATATGGAGATGTTGACTGTCCAACTGGGATCTCTAGCAGTCTTAGGACAGCTGTAAAGATTAGCGACGACTGATCTTTCGTAAAGATTCCATACTCGGAGAAGGGAATATGGCCTGCAGGCACTGAGTCTCGAGCCAGCCGAGAAAGAAAGTCGAGGAAGTTCATATCAAATGTCTTAGATCGGTTGACCAAAGACCACAGGTGAAAATACGTCGGCAAGTAATTCTGCGGCAGCAGATCCGTTCTGGAAGCTGGAGGGGGAGCCGTGGGCAGGAGCAAGTTCATGAGACCGACTACCACAAATGCCCCTTCTGAGAAGGATGTAGTGTAGTGTGGGAGGAACTCTTCCAACATTGCTGTCAATTCGCATGGATCAAAATAAAGCTGGGCAAACGCGCAGAGCTTCGTCAAGGTTTTGACGTTTCGCTTCAGATTGGTAGAATGCACGAGCCCCGACTCTGTGGGCAGGACGAAGGTCTTCAGCTCCTTGTAGAGAGGCCTCCAATCCAATAAAAGCTCTTTGACCGGTCGCAGATAATGTTTACGTCTGCAATCTACAGTCAGCTATGCAGCGATGTTAAGCCTTGCGGACCGACTTACTTCGTCAGATACATAAACATGCTGGCGAATCTCTCCGCAACATTGGGATCGATCCCAGGGGCAAGCGAAAGCTCGTAGTACAGCTTCACCAGGTTCATCCGCTCCTCCCTTGTCGGGTCAAATTTAAGCGATAGCCATCCTCTCAGTTCACGAGTCCAGTGTACTGCACCCGGGCTGAAATCTCCAGCTTCGACAGCGATATAGAGAGACCTGAGGATATCACGAAGATTCTTCTGCCTATCACTATCGTCCTCAAGCTCATATGGCATATATTTAAAATATGGGTAAGTTCGTGGTCTCACTCGAGCTTTCTTTTCACCGTCGATAGTGCCGTTCGCCTCCGATGGCGCACCACCAGGTGAGGTGGCCCGCGATAGCTCGTGTACATTGTGAAAGCTCTCAGAGGTTACTAGGTTCGACAGCTTTGGTGCTGAGTGATCCATAATCGGGTGTTATGGAAAGGTAGTCGTCGTGCGACGGAGGCTGCGGAGTGACGTCCTAGAAACGAGTACTGTGAACCCAGCTTCAGGTTAGCTGCAAAGCTCATATCTGAGGGGTGGAGCGAGGTGGGCAAGTCAAAATACATTATCAGATGCAGAAAACCACAAAATCCCATAGATTTTTGACAGCCTGACACCGAAGAAGATGAGAAACTGCTCAGCGTTGTTCGCATGGGCACTTGCTTGGTCAGACCGGGTCGGAGCGACCAGGTGAGCGCTGCGCCTTCGAGATCGTCGAGATTTCAAGAACACGACGATATTCGAGATTCTTTTCTGCAGCTGGCTACCTCACAATCAACGAGCTGCCAAGGTATGCGTTGTTTTCAAGCTTTTTGAATGAGGTAACCGAGCTCCTCACGCGATACTGAGGGTGCCCCAAGTTGGAGATGATTGAGTTTAGGCCAGTCACAGTGTCAGAGCGGGATGACATAATTCTACGTAACGTCCGCCGCAGTCTTCCCCTCGAGTTCACCTTTCAAGTCACCTCACGATTCACCTACGCAATGACTATTCGGGGGTTGTCTTTGTCAGAATATTCACAAAATAAGATATCGACCTAGAAGTCGAATTGAGGATGAGTAGTGACTATCACTGATAGGAACTTTAGAAGCCAACTTAGGAAATTTTATAGTTCAGCCTCTTGTTTTCCAGGCAGACTTCGGCATACGTAACCGGTCAACAACTATTATTAAAACTATTTTCTCTAGTTATGGTGTGGGGGAAATGCACTCCGCAAAACCACAGCTTTGTGGGCTATTTTCAATTGTGACTGCCTGATCTTGAAGTTAAGCTGGTGGGAGAAATGACCCAAAGAGAACAGCCTGAATAAGCCCATACATAACCATTCCTCGAACAGTAGCTGTGTATGTACGGCTGCCCGGTTTTGAAGTGCGGTAAGCACCCAAGACATGAGCTACTATATACCAATACCATAAGGGATATCCAGAAGATATCCTGTTGATGATTTGGACATGATAACTTGTGAAAGCTGTTACAGCAAGCAGAGCTTGCGGAATAGCCAGTTGTAGCAGGATTCTCTGCCTGATGCTCTGGATGCTCTCGGTACGATTATTCCTATCTTTTGGGGGGCTCTCTACTGCCATCCCAGCGCAGGTCTTGAATACCCACGCCGAAGATAGGGTTAGAATGACCAACATAGGTGCAGCAAGGAAGAAAAGTGGAAGGTTAGATAGCGTCCAGTACTTCAGAAAGCCTACATTCCTGGGGGATAGTCAGCTTTGAGGCATCCAACTATATACTGGACAAAACTCTCACCAGTATTCAGCCTGTACCCAGGCGAAGATACTTGGGATCAACCGTTGGCACCATGGTCGACCGAGGGTTTCCTTTGTGCAGTACGAGGTATAGGCCACGTATTGCGGCAATATCATCCCAAGAGCGACAATGATACCACCCAATACGGTAATGATCAGGCGGTGAACAACCTCCACCGAGATGCCGTCAGATATAATCTGAAAAAGGAGTGCTGCGCAATCGTATGCGAACAACGATCCACTTATGATACCATTGCCACGAACAGTTGTTGCTGTGGCGAAGGCTGCTGCGGCTAGGAGCAGCTGTGTATCTCTCACGACAGATTTCCCAAAACGGTCATTGTAGAGAGCAGACGCATAAGCATAGAAGCCGGCGAAATTGAGTAAGGAGAACACAGGCTCTCCGTACGGCGCGGAGAGGAATGCCCCCGCCGGGGATATGATATGTAGTAATGCCGAGAGGAAGCAGAAAGCCTTCCCGGATGTCTGTTCAGACCCGAATACTCTTTTTGTCAAACCATAAAGTACCAGGACTGACAAAAAATGGGTGAAATGAGACAGTCCCACTCCAATAACGGCTATTTTAGCCGGTCCGCCCACTGGGTCTGTCCGGTGGAAAACTATCTGAAAGTTAGCCATCACACTGCAAAGGAGGTGATAAAGCAAGGCGCGGCGTACCAGAGGTGAGTATGGACAACAATTTAGTGTATCCATATCCAAAGGCCCATTCCTGTTCAAAAAGATAGCCCCGTTCAGCTATTCGGAGAAAGTAGATGGAATCCCATCTCACGAATCTCAGTAGTATTGGTGGGAGACCAAGATGTCCGAAATCTGATGCTAGGTCTGAGGTATCTGGTTTCCTTGATGGCAACAACGTGGAGCATGTATCGTATCCGGGTCCAGGGCTAAGGACGACAGTCAAGAAGAGCAGAAGTTTCCATGTCCAAAAGATGGCTGTCAGTGATCTGACAGGATGTAACAGGGCCTGGGTATATGCGCGCTCCCATGTAGCCATCTCAGCGTCTAGTCTGGGGGATTCACAGACTAGGGAGCTGTGTGGAACTACGAGGTGTTTTTGACTTGACCAGCGCGAAACATCTAGACCGATATGGTGCCACAGTTGGACGATAATCGACGAGCGGTCTCTAAACGGCCAGGGACGATCAAATACAATGAGTGGAGAGGAGCGATAGTTGCTTTCTGCTTGGATAAAAAGAGGAAGAGGCAATTGATGGCTTGATCGCTCAATTCTCCTGGAGCTCATTGGCAGTTTAGCTCTGTGGGACCAAGCAGGGATTTCTGACGCGCAACATTCGGCTGCTTATGTCATCGATATCTTCCGACAGACCGAGTGCGTATACCTACGAGGCTACGGTGGCCATAATACATAACACAACTGTGTATAGTAGATTGGCTTGGAATATGGATTGTTATGTTATCCGTCTAGGTCCCAGCTCCTCAGGTGAGCGCTTTAGTTCCCGGTAATGATTGCCAAGAAACAGATGTTGACAATATTCAACGTTTGTATATATTTCCGGCAGTGGAACAATGACCTGCCTGCGCAGATGAGAGAGAAACTAGACTTAGCTACCTATCTGCCCAACACGAAAAGCCAAGGATCGAACACCAGAGCATGGTGGCTGAGTATGCCTCCAGAACAACAATGCATGTGGTGCGTTTCCTTTATCTGAGGAAGCATTATTTCAATATCGTTTCGAGCGCCTTACTACAGGTATGTAACAAAGACAGCAAGGCCATAAAGGGTTAAGGCTACTTTGCATGGATCTGCTCCGTTGAGGACTACAATGGAAGGCTTCAACATCTCACTGCAATTAGTTTACCTTATCCAATCAATAGAAAGCTGCTACTGCGCAGATCAGCTTTCACCAATAGAAACAACCACCCACCTGATCATATTTGCATAGCATGTTATTCCCCCTCAGCAGTCACTATATTTGAAGCTCTAACCTCAATCGGGGCGATGGCGTAGTCGGGAATGCGTCAGAGTGAAGCTCACTTTAGCCAAGTTCATCTGAAGACGGCCTGTTATTATGATTTCATTTATTTTAAATTCAATTCGCTATGTATCCTTGCCAATATCAATTCTACTTTGCAGCACAACTCCACCAGAGTGTAGACTCTAGGCAGCTATGCTTTTGATTTTGCGAGTTGCTTCCTGTCAGCCTGGTCAGGTGACCTTGGAATGTGGCACTGCTCACATCGGGAGTCCACTTGTGGTATTTTTTGACGAGGGTCTTTAGAGTTAATCGTGGCTGTGTTGCCCCGACCAATATTAATACTACGATTGAATCCTGCTCATCCACGAGGGGCTCTCAGAGTATTTAGAGTGCAAGCTCGCGCGTTTTGACGTCATCGACGCTCAGCCTCGACAGGGACCTAGTCCAACGGCTAATATTCGACCCTGCGCCACATGCAGATGAATGGCTGTTTGCGGCGATGGTGGGCGGGGGACCTGAAGGATTTTCCCCAGGCATTATTATTGACTATATCCGTAATCGTCGAAGTCAGCGCTGACAGACTTGGCAGTCAGCAATATTATTTCGCACTGCAGCATTTCGAGCCCGAATTTCAATGCTGACGTCAGACACGAGCTGCCTGAATGATCAACAACAACTGACCCTCCCAGACGGATCGGGTCTGATCGCATTCCGGGCGAGCAGGACACAGGAGGCAGAGCGAAAATAAACAGCGGACGTTTCGATGCTGCACGTTCCAGGCACGGAGGCTCACGCTCCCGTCCGGAAGTCATCTCGGCCTTTAGGATCATCCGTCGCCGTCTCGGAGCTCGGCTGAGGAACCGCGGGGAATTCGAATCGAGGCATCGGTGATCGGTACCTCCGTCTTGCGGTCTGCTGGAGAAAGCAAACAAAAAAACCTTTTCTCAACTATAATTATCTGCTGTCGATGACTGGTCGTGGTGACGGCATCGGATCCGCCCGTACCAGAAAAACTTATATTCAGGTCCACTGAGCCATCCCATCCGAGGTCCGGAGGGCAATGTTCAGTAATCGTTCTAGAGCTCCTGGCCGGATGATTCTTACTTAACAACAGACGCCGTAGTTGGCTCTGGCCAGCTCACCTCTGAAGTGGCGGAGGTGAGGTGAAACGGGACATGGCTCATAAGGTTTTGATAGAATAACCATTAGACTTTTCCCGACCACCGTCGATCAGAAGCATCCTGCAGTAGTCTCTTGGATCGCGTATGCCATGCCTGTTTGAGGTTACCGTGTAAGAGTCTAAGAGGGTGTCCCAGCAGGATGGAATGGATTAGAGGAATAAAGATGCCTAATGATGTGATGGGTGCAGCCTAGAGGCTAGGAATATCCAGTCCCATTATTGGATACTTAGTAGGTAATGGATTCCATATGCGGATACAAACGGGGTGCTGGAGTCCGTGGACTCCAGTAGTAGACTTGCAAATCTCCCGGATTGCGCCTGATTATTGGGACAAAATTCCACTGACAATGACATATAGAGTCGAGGACCCTATAAGGTCATGGAACCAGGACGCTATTCCGTCCATAGGGATCGTCCACGGCAACGGAAGCGCGAGACTCCGTTGGCATAAGACGGTGAATAAACGAAGTTATGTCAAGGCCGAGCTATTATTCCAGGGCGGAGAGTCGGAGGTCAAGAGCCTTTCCCCACTGGAAACGAGCATCGTGAGCGTTATTTACCACTGCTATTACTGACGACACATACCTCGGAGCCGGTTCAGGCTTCAGCCCAGTCAGCCGGTCAGCGCCCTGGCAGCGGGGATCGCCCTGTAGTAAACTAGCTCAGATCCTGCTCCGCTGCGAGTACGAGCCCCGGCCCGCTGCCACATCGCCGATTTCTGATTCTTATGAACTCGTGAGGCCGCAGGTCGGACTCACCACCGTCGCTCGTTCATTCCTGCTCGTGGTGAGAGCATTCTGCGCCAGCAGTAACAAGCCAAGAAAAATCCCATCCAAAAGAATCCCAGCAGGTACTGGAACGTTTCGCAAACAAGGGTAAGGTGTACGACAAGACTGTCTGTGGAGTACAGAGTATGCGCCTCCCCTATCACAGCCACCCCTTACAGATCCGAAATTGGCGAATGCCCTTCAAGTCTAATAAATGTTGGACCCCAGACGTTTCCCCATCATTCTCGCCTACGTCCCAGTGTGTGGCCGTGCTATAGCTTGCGTCTGGCCGGGACACGGCGGGCAAGCGCTGGGAACCACTGGGAAGAAAGGCTCCATCAGCCAGATCGATAGTGGATCGTACAGCATCCTCAACCTCCTCCACTCGTTGAACATCACGATACCCTCATTTCGGAAGACACGGTGTGGCTCAGGACGAAGGTCGCCTTGGACCACGACGTAAATTGGCACTTGGCGGCAATTCGAGCACTCTTGTTATGCTGCGCAGATTCGCACATTGTCCTTCTCGGCCAGCATGTTGTTTAATCTGGGAATGACAGCGGACGCTGCAGCTGCGCATCGACACGAGTTTTCCTCCCCTTCGTCAACATCCCAGAATTCGCCTCCAACAGCGCCTACATCTCCAACATCAACATCTACACCTCCCGCATCGGGCTCAGGCATTGCCTTTGCTGTTCTACCGTCCTTCAACTTAACGTGCCCTTTCAACATCCCAGCACCCCTACAAAACGTTAAGGAAATATTGAGCATGCCGTCCAACCCAGCCAGCACGCGACCTTCAACCAGCGATGACGATTTCTCAGCGACAAGGTCGGATACTGCGGCAGAAACCAGAACAATCCATTCAAGTTCCGGACGAAGGCGCTCTCATCGAAGCAAAACGTGTCTCCAATTAGCACATCCCCCTCGGAACCCTCGTCACAAAAGATTGCGAATTAGACCAAAATTGCTTCTCCAACTGCAGCAGGTATCACAGACATCACGCCCCATCCCGACCTTCGATGTTCTACCTTCGATTACGTTCGTACCTAGGTTGGCCCGCAGGTTCCCTACCATGTTCAAGGGCAAGGATGGACTGGGTCCGAATGATCTGATTGTGGTGAATAGCGACAATTACAATGATTTGCGTGCAGACGACGACGAACGCAGTGTTTCGGAGGAGGATGAATCTGAGGATCACAGGGAGGTCGTCGCCACAATCTGCCAGCTTCTCACGGAGGATGCCAGGCAGAAGGGCAAGGTTGAAATATGTCTAAGATACGGATCTCCTTGGGAGGCTACACCTCTCCCCAACGGCTCCTATGAATTCGTTGCGGAAACTGAACAAGGCCCTCGAACCGTGAGATGGGTCCTAAGAGGCAAAAGTAGCCGAAGAATTTCTGCACCGGTTGATATAACCTCCTTGGAGGATTTAAAGGAGAATAAACGATTCACCTTCAGTGTCATTGATCCAACCACACGGCGTCACCCTGTCATCGGGTCCATGACCCGCAGCAACATCGATGTTTACCATCAATACACTATCCCTTCTCCATCCAGCGACACCGCGATGTCACCACTTTCGCCTACCTCGGTTATGTCCGCAGATGATCTAAACGATCCAACCGGCCGAGTGATGGACACGGACGACCATTTGCGCACTCTCATCATTATCACCGGGATATATGTTGCTTTCAGAGAAGGTTGGTCCCAGGATCCGCTTTACAACGATCTGATGAACCGCCTAGCCTCTTCTAGCCCCGGTTCACCTATTCGTCCCAGACATCAGGTCACTCTGGCGGTGCCGGATGAAACAGAGGGTTCCATGGACAAGGATGGCTACCGGAGGAGCCTCCATCTGATGGGCAGTAAGCTGCGTCAGTCAAGTACGAGTATGCGACGCAACTCCCACTCTCTACCTCCATCGGAGAGTTCGAAGTCGCTCGCGAGTGCGACCCGTCCCACACGGACGAATTCGACTGGTGCCGCCTTTATGGAGAAGGTTAACCGCCGGAGCGCTTCTGCAGCTAGTGCCCACAGCAGTAAGCGCCACACGGCGTTTGCTGGATCAACTGAACTGGGTCCCATCTCGCCAGGATTTGCTTCCTCTCAACCACTTCCGCCCAACTCCAGCGGACGGTCTGATAAAAAGGAGAGCAACATTGGTGCTAGAGACAAACCAGCTGTTGAACCTTTTGTTGCAACCGCTGATGGGCGGGACCAGCGCCGGCCTCGTGGAGAGAGCCATGGAGGTCCTCAGGCCAACACATCCCGTCAAACTGCCGATCAGGTGCCTGACAAGAGCTCTTGCAAGGGTAAACGATGGCGTCGCATCAGCAACCTGTTTGGCAGAAGAAGCACCCATTGAAGGGAGACCTTGCTCTGGGCTGGCATTTACAGATCTCCTCTCTTGGCTCTCATTGGGCAATGACATTAATGACTAAAGCGAAAGAATTTTGCGCAAACGACGCATCGGCGATCCACAAAAGCACCACATTTTTATACCCACATCATTCATCTCTTTATTATCTCTCATCAGGACTGATCCCTGTCCATTTGCATCGACTGCACATTTCCTTTTCTGCACCATTAGCATCATATTAATGCATCTCGGTAGTTGACGGAGTTCAGTGTCGAGATTAAGTCGACTGGATCTATCCCACCTCTTTTTTTGGCCCCCCGGCAGGGTTTGCATTTGCATATGTACATATGTATTTTCTCTTATAGATTACCTGAGACCTCTCAAAGCTATCTCCTTTGTCTGAGTCGCCTAATTCACTGGTTGAATTTGTGTTATCATCCAAGAGTATCTGATATATTCGATCCTAACCTATTGTGCAGTTTTCATTGCTTTTGACGTGGATTGCGTAATAGCTAATGAATTTTGTTACCTTGCACCTATCTATAGCTACAGGGCAGGCAGATACTAATCATGTGCTCAATAAATCCCTATCTTTCCTTTTATCGCTCAATCGGCGAGGTGCCCTTCGCAATATACGGCTCCTCAAGATACTTGATCTCTTCCTCAGATAACTTCACCTTAATTGCTGCGACAGCCTCATCAATACGTTCCTTACTACTCAATCCAACAATGGGATTCACCCCCTTATGACTCAACGACCACGCCGTCGCCGCCTGCGCCATGCTAATGCCCTTCTTCTTTGCGATCTCCTCGACACGATCGACGATCGCCTTGTCGGCCTCCGTCTCGCGGTTGCGCACGAGGAAAGTCAGCGCGCGGTCGGTTGATTCGCGCACCGTCGACCGCTCGCCCCAGGGCCGGGTGAGCACGCCACGCGCCAGGGGAGACCAGGGGATCAGCCCGACGCCCGTGTCCTGACAGTAGGGGATCATCTCGCGCTCCTCCTCGCGTGCGATCAGGTTGTGGTAGTTCTGCATGGAGATGAATTGGTGCCAGCCGTTGCGGGCGGCGATGTTTTGGAGGGTTTGGAATTCCCAGGCGGCCATCTGGGAGAATGCGCGTTAGCAATTCCAACTGGATAGTTTATTCAAAGACAATGCTCACAAGAGAAGGAGAATCAACGTACCGAACTAGCCCCAATATACCGCACCTTCCCACTCTCCACGACATCATTCAACGCCCTCATGATCTCCTCTCGTGGCGTCTCTCGATCCAGACGATGAATCTGCAACACATCGATATACGTGCCCAGGCGCTTCACACTAGCGTCAACAGCATCAAAAATATGCTTCCTAGACAGGCCAATACGATTAACCCATTCAGACCCATCGTTGGTCGCGACGGCCGCGATGGGTGGATTCTTGCCGTCCTCATCGACGCCGTAGAAGCACTTGGTGAGGATGACGACGCGCGAGCGCGGGATGTTGTACTTCTTCAGCGCTTTGCCGACGACTTCTTCGGATTTGCCGTGGGAGTAAACGTCGGCCTGGTGGAGGATGAATACGTTAGAATCACAAGAAATATCGCGCATGGAGTACAAATATAGAGATAAAAGAAAAGAAATGAACATACTGTATCCCATGTATTGATACCCTTCTTATACGCATACTCCAGCAGCGGAAGGGACTTGTCCTCATCAAGGACCCATTCCTGCCATGCGCTGGAACCATACCCCATGGTTCCGAGGATGACCTTGGAGATCTTGAGCCCGGAATTACCTAGGCTGTTATTATCATATTAGCACATTGAATATAGCTCTTCTGATCAAAGACAAAGACGAAAATGCGGGGCTCCATTGCGTAGGATCCAAAAGGAGATATCAATCGATTACACAAACCGTTGCGACGTACCGGGTATACTCCATTTCAGTAGCCATTGCGAATCGATCCAGTCTTAGAGTAGGTTTCTTCCGAGAGATCGGAATTCTGTCAACTTTGCCTAGAAAGAAAGAAAGAAAGAAAGAAAGAAAAAAAAAGGGGACTTCAGCACAGATGAACAGCTCCTCGGGATGGAATAGAGCATCGGATGATAAGTCGGCAATCCCCTCTCGCCGATTTCTCCACCTAACTCCGTGAAGTACTGGCTATACCACGCAGAAGCATAATTGATTCACAGGAATAAGTACATGCTGAAAATTTAACTTGGAAATGGTTCTATAATCCTACTTATCTGTATCATAACTCTATCTACAGCTCTTCATGAAAAATATGTAACTATCACTACGTGAAAAATACAGTATGTAACTGTAACCCCTCAACGCAAGAAAAGTACCTTCCCCGCCCCAGTACCCACAGCTTCTTAATTACCTACTAGTTACACTCGGGATAAGGAACCGGGTTGCGTTCACGCCCGGCTTTCCGATAACATGTTGGCGCCAGAAGCTTATCTGCATAGGTGACCTGTTAAATCACCGTTTGCAGCAGATTCTTCTAATTATCATGGAATCTACTACATCCCTAGGATTTAGCTTCTTTATCGAAACCCCTAGATTCCAGTCTTCAAGCAGGCAGCCAGCAATCATCACGCTTCCGTGCCCTAGGATTCGACATAAGATAAGGTCTGAAATCCTAACCTAAACACCTTCCCCCCCTCCTCTCCCTAAGCACTAAGCTATACACATTAACTTTCTCAAGTTAAGTACGAGGAGCTTGGTCGTGAAGTTATGAATCTAGCTTTAGATTCGATCGGGGACGATCCTTGGAATTTGAAACAGGAGCTCTCTACCCCCCGCAAAGTGTATTGTCTCTTACCCAGGTAGTCTACGATAAAAGGAGTTAGTGCGGGGTTCAACAGATAGCTATGGAGCTCATCAAATGTTGCGCTGGAAGTGCACTGTGTGAAAATTACCTGGGATACAGTCTGCTTAATGTACGGGAAGATGCATGATGGGATTTATTGGGGAAAACCACATTCGCATAGTCCCTAGGCAGCAGAGGGAAATTGGAGGAGATGACGACATACTTTCTGAGTCGAGAAGTGGGGAAGCTGAAGGAAATACCATATCAAAAACCCCTTCATGGATAAGAACTGCGCGTAAATGGTTTGTAGCTTAGAAATCGGGAATCAAAGTGGGAGTCTACGGATTCATGGATTCAGGTGCGTCTGTTCTATACTGTAACTATGTTTATTTTTATTTTTCACTAAGAAATGATAGGCGATCAAAGCGTATACTAGGCTAGGGTATACTGTACACTCGAGCTCAGATCTCAGATGAATAGCACATATTGTTCAAAAATCTCATTGACTCCGACATCGCTTATGGGGTACCCGTGGATAAATAATCACTCGTCCATCTGCTTTAGAAATACAAATCCCATCATCACTGCTGTAACTCCTGAGAATACGCGCCAATCATCCACACATCTCACCAACGATGCGGTTGAGGGGAATCTCCACATACAACTTCATACACCACACGCCCGCATGCGCAAGCAACTGATTTCGTAAGAGCAAAGACGACGCGCTTGCTTCGCTCGAAAACGTCAAGTCTATACAAAGCGAAATGGACAAAGTCCTGAATCAGAACGACCGCCACTCTATGGATCGGTCTTGAAAGCTAGCAACCGGGCCTTGATGGCGGCTTCCGGTTCATTGGTGTCCAGCTCCCTCAAAGTTCCGCTGGCGACATCATACACCAAACCGTGAATCTTGAGTCCTCGCTCCTGAATCGCGTCCAGCACGACACTGTTCTCTTTCAATGTACGCACACCATAGTGTACGTTCAGTTCAGACAGTTTCAGCGAGGCTTCCTTGGGCGACAGCGACTGAAGAAGCTCAATGTTCTGCTGGCGCAGTTGGCGCAGCGGCATCAGCCAGGCGTCGATGAGGCCCAGCTTCTGGTTCGAGAGAGCGGCCGCGACACCACCGCAGGAGGTGTGTCCGCAAAGCACGATGTGCTTCACCTTGAGGTGTTCCACGGCGTACTCGATCACGGCGCCGGAGTTCAGGTCACTAGCATGCATGATGTTGGCGATGTTGCGGTGGACGAAGACATCACCGGGCTGGAGACCCAGGATGGTTGTTTCGGGGCATCGCGAGTCAGAGCATCCAATCCACAGGATTTCGGGGTGCTGGCCAGATGCGAGGGTAGGGAAGAGTTCCGGGTACTCCCTGGAGGTCTTTGACGCCCAATCCTGGTTCTGGGCTAGGGCGGCCTGGTAACGGTCTGATGGTAATTGAACAGAAGTGTCAGCGCTCGAAATAATTTCGTTGTCTGATGTGGCAGAACTTGAAATTGAACTGGACGATGTAGTGCTAGTCGACTGATCTGTGGGGGTGGTAGAATGTGCTCTTCCACCCGAGAGTGATGGCACCAGATAACGATGCATGCTGTTCCCGCCGCTTTGTCTCCTTCCAGAAAGGACCAAAGGAGCGAGATAATTAGAGGTAGGCAAGAATCTCCCTGGCATGGTGGGGATTTCCCTCCTCTAATATACCTCCGAGGGAAAGGGAAATTCCTAGCGGGAGTTGTGTATCAAAGGGAGGAATTGATGGAATTCGATATCGCGCAGGGAAACGAGACACCAAGACACCGGAGACCTTGGCGGAATGACCGGGACCAGGTACAGGTACAAAATGATCACAACGCCCAGAAAAGATAGTGAAGTGGAATGGTTGGCGGTCAGGATGTGGGGAGTGATGCGCGCCGGGGAGAAGAGCAATCCTGAGGCAGCCAAGAGAGAAAGAATGTCTATAGACGTACCTTGCGCAACCATTGTCAGGATTCTATATCAACAACCGGGCGATGACTCAACGGGGAAGATTTAATCTTTTATGGGCCCTTCGTTCGGTAGATCTGGGCCAGTAAGAAAAATTTCAGATCGAGGCCGTGACGTTGGTTAAAGGCACAGGATAGAACAGCAACGAGCAAAGGTGCTTCGGTACTTTTTCCCGAGTAGTGTCGAAAGGAAATCTATATCAAGAGGAACCGTCTATCGGTTTCTCCACTTCTGCACCAGTCAGCTTCATGCATTCGAAATAGCCAAGACGGACCTGTCGCTAAAAGGACGCCTCCAGCCTTCGCCTTGCTTTAGCGGTTCCCCAGCTGCCGGGCCGTAAAAGAAGCCGCGAAACTGTCCAGCCAACAAATTTAGAGGCCCGTTGTTTCGTTGAGGATCTCACTTGGCGCGCCCTGGATCTCTTTCTAGTGCCGGAACCCTGTGCGACATGACAGAACCTGCGCAATGAGCGCATCCATTTCATGCTGCACAGAGCGCATGACACTATTTGGATCTCCGATAAATGATCTCGCGCCAAGATCCGCCGCAGATAGCAACTGTCATCTGAGTCTCGAAGGATCAAAGAAGGGGGGAACAGCCTCATCAATAGTGCCTCAACGGGATCTCTTGGCCACAGCCTGGGCCCAGCGGGGCATCACAACCAGATCGACGGTCACGGCCCCGTCAGTAGGCGGAGGTTAACCGTCCTCTTTCTAACTCTCCGGTAAAGTCTTCCGGAAAGACTTATAAGGGGCGAGGCACAGACACACAGGGGACACTGAATGATCCGCTTCGACAAGGCGTGAAAAATCTCAAAGGCAACTCCTCAGAGATAATTCCGGACCATCCGCTGCACAAGTCGGTGCGCCATATGGAGATGGGGAAGGTGTAGTGGCAAGATAAACACACGTACCTTTTTAGTTAACTAGTGGTTAGGGATATGCCACCTGACTAGAGATGACACAAGATAAAGCGACTTGAGGATACGAGGTAAAAAAGAAGTACGGTAGCAAGCTGAGAAGGTAGCAGCAGGATTATATAACTACTGGTCGAGAGGGTGAGGCGTCCAGGGACGGTCTTCGGGTCCTTTATATCTCGGCTGTGAAACAGCACCCCCGGGGCTCTGAACTACGTGCAAGCGTGGAGGAAGCACAGGCTCTAGTGGAATGACTGCCTGCGTCACTGCGTGATTATCGTCATGCCGAAACTGGTCAGGCCGAGCAGCGCGCGGACGACGGCACGTTCGTTCAACATCCTACGCCTTCAGAGAGTCTCCACCGCTCCGACAGCGGTTAGGAAGAATGGGATCGTTCTGTGTAGCTCGTTATGAAGCTTGTTGTTCCGAGACCCTGCGCTCCGCAGCTTCTCAGATTCACCCTATCCCGACTGGACCGTAGCGCGACTTCGTTGATAAGGCAAGGCGGGTCATTGTCATTTATAGGTTAGGTAGGACGATAAATTAGGTCCAGGGGCTCTCAGCAGTGACCATCTCTGCATCAGCCTGAGGTCGTTGAGGATGATTCGAGCGTGGAAGTATTATTATTCGCAATCCGAGGGCGGTGCAAGGAAGATAAGCCTGTAGAGGTGTCGTTAGCATTGTGATACCCTCAGACCACCAGGTTGACTGACAGAAAGCGTCTATTTACCGATACCGAGATCATTGTCGTCTCGAACACGAGACCCCACGTCGTGGGGGGATCATTGGTGCTGTGGTGTTGAGGGAGAAGCGATGGTTTGTGATCCCGCTCCTATTTTAATGAAGTTAACTGGATCGGGTTGGTCTTGGTGCCGAGTCGTATCTCCCATATCGGCAAGGCTATCGTGCTATCCTTCCTCTTTCTTCTCCCCATCTGCTCACCGCCTATGTTTAGTGTTTAGTATGTTTAGTATGATACAGGGGCTTGAGATGTTGCATCCTCAGACGTGCGACAGCGCGCGTCTGTTGGCTCTGCCGGACTTGCCGGTCCTTCCGTTAGGAAAATGATCTTGGCTTTAATTTACGACTCGCGGACGATCAATACTCGATGCTGATAGAGGGACGCGGGAAGATGGATCCTCCCTCCCTGGTCAAATTATTCTAGAATCACTGGTGGAATATATCGATTGGACGTCTGCCGCCGTTGACAGGCTCTAATTGCGCCTGGAAGAATCGGGATCTCCCCGGCAGATCCATGTCAGAGCTCGTGCCCTTTGCTATTGTCGCAGCCTAGAGTACGAGACGCCTCAGCGTAAGAGTCGTTGTTATCAGTCAAGCATCGTGCTGATATATGGCTGGCATAGAGATTGCAGGGTCGATTGCGAGACCTTCGTCATCCCGCGCTGTACCTCGTTCCGAGGCCACGTTGTCTCGGATTGCGGCATAAATCAACATCTTCTATACGCAAACTCAAAAACTTTCCTCCGTTTCGGCATCTCTAGGTGGGTTCAACATTGGCACATCATAAATAGCACTTCTTAGAGATCAGATAGTCCTATATTGATGTGGAGCGCTTTTGCCGTGATATTATCGTACTGAAGCGTTGGAGGGTCCTGGCCAGAGCCGTCCCGACCCTTTCCAAACTTTGTCCCCTGAGAAATATGCCGTTTGATTTTGATGGAGGTAAACACGGTGATCAATCTTAATCCTGAGGCTTGCATCCACTCGAACCTGAACGTTGTTGACTACGCTTGTTGTCTACGCGGGACCATGTGTACTGTGCCGTTGCCTTCTCCCTTCTAGCTAGAGAGCCTATCATCGACACCGAGATACACTCACGATTGACTGCTACCAGTTCAACCATTGGGATATTCTTCGCCCCGCCAATGCGGGGCAACAGCAGTGGGCATCGCAGCGACGTGTCTTCAACTCACTGCCTGCCGTTGTCGCTCTGAAACAGAATCAATAACCTTATCCATCAGCCAGTCCTAACAATTCCTCGTTCCCGAATGCCTATCTTTAGTGGTCTCCGCTCAGTTGTCAGATCATTATTGAGTCTCAAGATTGATAATTCATGCTACGAGTAGTCTATAGCACTCCGAATTTGGGCCGAGCCGGTTTGTCCGCCATAGGAGCACGACCCTCATCCTAGTTTCAGGACTTAGATAGTCTTGTGGAGAAGCTCTATGACCCGCAGCTAGGGACGGAGCTAGAACACTATTTAAATAAGTGCTCCTACCCTCTAAGTATAAATCTCCCGAAGTCCCGACTATCTCAGAAGGATATAATCATAAATGCCACGAAGCCTCGACGAATTCCCGAGCAGACCATGAGAGACCCAATAAATCTTGCAATCCGCTGGTGATATCGATAGGATTAGCCGGGTAATTGAAGGTTGTTTATTAATTCAACACGGTCCTGCGTTCTTGTTGTGGCCTTTCTTTATAGACACGCTCCCACGCGGTTCCGGGCATTGTTTACCCCTGACACGACTATAGCCAACTCTACATCCTGAGGGGTTCTGGATTTCTCCAAGCACCCTCGTTGGTGCAGGATCTCCGTAAATCGTTCTACATTATCATTCACCGCTATTGGAGTCTGATCAGAAGTAACACTACGGAAGACCCAGTGCAGTGCATTGGGAAGCACCACCGTTGTCTTAGATCCTGGAACGATATACTCCGTAGAATTCTTCTATCTGGGAATATGTAGCTAAAAAAGAAAAACAGTTAGCTTAAGGTCTTGAGGACGAGGATTGCTCTATCCTCTTCTGCTCTAACGTACATTTATCCCCTAACACATCCAAGTCAACAACCACTAGTCGTGCAGTGGCCGACTCATCCGGATTAGGAGGTGGCGTACTACCATTCAGCGGCGATCTGATTGGTCGCTGCGTGCATCATCAAGCTGAGGAGAAAAGACTTGTAGGCAGTAAACTATTAACGGATGTAATTCCTCTATTACTCTTTTTCATAATCGGATATAGAGTTATTCATGAGGACTTTTGAGTCAAAATGCTTTCTACTTCCGAGGCAAAGTAGACTTTCCCGATTCGGCTGATCCACGGAGCGGTCCCGCGAGTTCTCTGTATCCATTCCCACTTGCCTCAGACGTGCCGGGGAATATCTGTTGTACAACGAAAGACAGTGCTTGTGATAACAATACCATCCATGCAGCTTAATTTGAGATATTAACCAAAATTTCTTACATCCATTGCGTCGTGAGAGCAACTCACAATGGCATCCTCATTTAACCTTTCAATATCACGTGACTCTATCGATAATTTTTTGGATCCACCAGGCCGCAGGTCTTGGACATCGAAAAGAGTCATAAGTTCTCATCCAGATGCTTTTTGAGTCCGAGTTGTAGCTTGGAGGGATCTTTCTGATTCAAAATAAAATATTTTTTGTTTCATTTTACATAACCTGGAGCTAGTTCACAGAATGTGGAACTCTCCCAAGGTCGGCGTGCTCGGGGGTGGGCAACTGGGCAGAATGCTCGTGGAGTCCGCCAACCGACTCAACATCCAGTTGAACATTCTGGACGTTGAGAACGCTCCCGCGAAGCAGATCAGCGCTCATGAAGGTCACGTTGTCGGCTCGTTTAAGGACCGCGAAGCTGTGCGCAAGCTGGCTCAGACGTCAGATGTCCTGACGGCGGAGATTGAACATGTCGATACGTATGCGCTGGAAGAAGTCGCTGGGGATGTTAAGGTTGAGCCCAGCTGGGAGGCGATTCGGATTATTCAGAACAAGTTCAATCAGAAGAAGCATCTTTCGAAGTTTGGGATTCCCATGGCGGAGTATTTGGAGCTTGTTCAGAATACGCCTGAAGAACTTGCTCAGATTGGTGAGAAATTGGGGTATCCGATGATGCTGAAGTCGAAGACGTTGGCGTATGATGGGCGAGGTGAGATGATATGCTTGCCAGATGCAGAGAATTATTGTACTAACGATGAACCAGGAAACTATGTCGTCCGCTCAAAAGCGGATATTCCAGCTGCTTTGGAAGCTCTTAAGGACCGACCCTTGTATGCGGAGAAGTGGGCTCATTTCAAGATGGTTCGAATCTCCCTTCTTTTCACCATCTTGAACTTTATTTTAACATAATTTAGGAACTGGCAGTCATGGTCGTCAAGACCAAGGACGGCGTTCTCTCTTACCCTACAGTAGAGACCGTTCAGGAGGACTCGATATGCAAGCTCGTCTATGCTCCAGCCCGCAATGTCTCTGAGGAGATCAACCAGAAGGCTCAGGAGCTTGCCCGGAAAGCTGTGTCCACTTTTGAAGGCAAAGGTGTCTTTGGTGTCGAGATGTTCCTCTTGGAGGACAACAGCTTGTTGCTCTGTGAGCTGGCCAGCAGAATCCACAACTCTGGTCACTACACCATCGAAGGATGTGCTCTTTCGCAGTTTGATACTCACCTCAGGGCCATCCTTGATTTGCCCATTCCTGCAAAGAGCCTTGAGCTTCGACAACCGTCCATCATGCTCAACATTATCGGCGGTGCTACGCCCGACTCTCATCTGAAGGTGGCAGAACACGCCCTTTCAATACCCAACGCCAGCATCCACCTCTACAGCAAGGGCGATGCCCGTCCAAGCCGCAAGATGGGTCACGTCACCGTCACCGCCGCCACGATGCACGAGGCAGAGACTATCATCCAGCCGCTCATCGACGTCGTGGACGAGATCCGCGCCCAGCGCACCGATATCAAGACCAAGGCGGTGAAGTCCGGTCCTTCCAAGCCTAGCCCGACTGTGGGAGTGATCATGGGATCTGACAGTGATCTCAAGACTCTCATCCCCGGTCTCAAGCTTTTGCGAGACTACTTCGGCATCGAACACGAGGTCGAAATCACCTCCGCGCACCGCACACCTAACTACATGGCAGAGTACGCCGCCTCAGCCGCTTCCCGGGGTATTAAGGTCATCATTGCCGCAGCGGGCGGCGCTGCCCATCTTCCGGGAATGGCTGCCGCGCACACTGCTCTCCCCGTCATCGGTGTCCCCGTCAAGGGCAGCGCTCTCGACGGTGTCGACAGTCTCTACAGCATCGTCCAGATGCCACGTGGTACGTAACCCATTCATTTCACTCAACCAAGAACCATATTTTCCATCCCAAACCCATTCCCTTTCCCCATTTAACAAACAACATTAACAATACCAGGCGTCCCCGTCGCCACCGTCGGCATCAACAACAGCACCAACGCAGCTCTCCTAGCCGCCCGAGTCCTAGGCTCATTCGACCCCTCCATCCAGCGCAAGGTCGAAGCCTACGCCGAAAACGCCAAAAAGGAAAACCTCGAACTAAAGGGCACCAAGCTGCGCGAGCTTGGATGGGAGAAGTATTTCGAGCAGATGTAAAAAGGAAGAAGACCAAAAAGAACATAAAAGGGACGGATCTAATCGGAGACCTATGCAACTAAAATAGCATCATGATGGTTATGCTTGCTTTGATGAGAACTTGGGTTTATTTTCCCCACGATCTGCATTCGGAAGATAGGATGTGGGCCTTTATTTTTACCCTTCCGATAGAGTGGGAGGAAGGAATGCTTCAGATATGTCTACTATACTATAGACTTGCTGATATGATGATCTATGATTGCTCTTGATGATATGCAATTTCTCACCCTTCCATCGTCGGTTCTATTACTATTGTGCATTTCCAGTATGAACTACGTAGAGTCGGCGCGAGTAGTCTGCATATCCTCTTCTTGTCGGTTCAGGATAAGAGTCGCTTTTCAGAATTCAGAAAGTGCAAAAAGGGCTACGTCAAAATATTATCTCTCTGAAGACCTCTACAAAAATGTATTTCGATTGTACAATGGAATTATCGAACTATCCCATAGAGGGTCATCTAAGGCCATGTCTCATTAGCCCTGTAAATCTAGACAGACTTCTCTTACAGGCCTCTCTCCCTCTCTGGTTACCTGTCACGTATTAGATACATGTGAAGAGAATTCCCAAGTCTAAACTCATCCACTTCGGCTCCATCAACTTGGTAGTTTCCATACTCAGGAGTTGATCTCAGACAGAAGATGTTATTCCCATCATACAACCCTATCAACAGGCTTATTCGATAATGAACTAATCTCTAAAAGGGCCTCTCCATCCCAAAAAGTAGTCCAGCTTGTCTCTGAAGGACTTCGTTTCCAAGACTTGAGATGGACTCGAGCTTGGTCTCACTATTGAACCTTTGTGTTCGGACATTTTCCCATAGACTCCTGGATTCGGAATATGGCTTTCTCCAGTATTGGATGTTGTCGTACTGTTCATAACGTCTCGTACTGTTTCTCCGCTTAAATCAACAATATTAGGAAAGTGGCGAGTATGTTCTATGTTGTGTTCCATGCCTCTTATAAGTTGCCTTCTGTTCTCTGAAGGCATCTGTGCTTGATCACCATTCAATCGCGTTGTAGGTCCCATACCAGCAGAGGAGCTCTTAAGATCATTTCTTGACCCTAGACACGTTGTATTGAACTCATGGCATTCCCGCCCAGCCCCGTAGCAGAGATAAGTATCTGCTTCTCGACGTGTCTGCGTCCAGAAAGGGACGGCAAAACGACTCTGAATGTCGGCCGATTGATCTACGCTGAGCCCCAGGAACAAAGCTATTAGCGTCAAAACGAATATATTGATAAGAACACCTTTTCGAACAGTAGAGACTTCTTTTTCGGACTTGGATGGCAACTGATCATGTATATCGGACTGGGAGCATGGCTCTGTATTAAGATTGAGCTGCTGTTGCCAGAACAGCATTTCCAATTCTGGGCCAGGTACCACATCCACTTCTGGATACACGGCAAATTCCGAAGAAACTTCGGATCTGTCATTTACAAGCTCTCGACCTGGGTCACCATCAATGCGGCATTCAGAGAGGTGACGTCGAAGGTAGTCACTTTCACGACCATAAGGCTCAGAGAGAGCCCGATAGATTCTCGGCAGCCAGATTGATGACCTTTTTGGGAGGTTGACAGTCCAGGTCACAATGAACATTTTTAGGTCTCTTGGTGGGCAAATTATTTCGATTCGTGATAAACCGATCCTGTCTTCTTCTTCTGCATCGAGATGGATGATTGGTAGGTCTTCTTGTTGCAGCTGTAGTTTGCACTTGAAAGTCCCCTCAGGACCACCTTCGATGTGGATCGGAAAGGAACACTTCTGCGTCATGTAGCAGAAGTTGTACATCTGTAACGAACAGACGGCGTGATACTTTAGTGATGCTCTCGACGAGTTGTCTCTGGATAGAGGCACCATATCTGCTCGAATATCATAGTCCACAGTGAAACTCCGGACGGTACCGTAGTACTTCGAACTGCAACGGCGAAAAGGAATGACAAGATCTCCAGTAAACTCAGCACAAAAGCAGTCTTCGACGATCTCGTATCTGCACAAGTTTGTAGCGCGAAGTACCATTCCAACGTCTTCCGGGACTTGGAATAGAAAGAACCCACTATCTCCACCTCTTGACCTTGGGAGTCCTGTTATGATCAACTCGTGCCATCCATTGGATCTCCTAGCAGACAGAGTGATGGTCACAGTGATAACCATCTTGTATGAGCCAGGCAGGGTATTGCTGGGATTTCGGAAGAATAAGTAGCCATCAGAGACGAAAATCTTAGGATCCATCAACCATGAATATGGTTCTATGCAGGACCTGGTATTTGGACTGGCATCTACATCATTGTACCCCTGGTCTGGCTCAACCTGTGATGCTTCCTGGTCTACCGCGTCATCTAAGCCGCCGATCATTCTATTGTCATAGGTATCTTCGACGACTGGTGATGATCTATCAGATGTCAAATGAATAACAGTTGTCTCTCCACTCTCTGTGTCTGTCTCATCCTCGTCGTCCATGTCGGACGTAGGCACTGTCTTGGTATTTATGACTGGCGAACTAGGAGGTGATCCAATCTCAGGTTCGTAAACGTAGCATTTATCGGAATGTCCTATACGATATGCAAACGCCTTTTTGAGCTCGATTGCTGGTGACCTGAGATCTATGAGTTGTAGTAGTGCATTCGGTGTACCCTCAGCCTGTACAAGACATTCTCAGTCATCATGATGGAACTCACATCAGTTTTTCTTACCTCGAGAGACACCCTAATATCGAGAGGATGTCTCGAATCGCCATCCCAGTCCGCACGTATCTCGAGGTTCGTGACCTTTGGCGTCACAGGTAACTGGCACACCATGTCGACTTCTGAGAGGGTTGAGACAGCTTGATTCAAGATCATGGTACCGTTGATTGCGGAATTGACGATGAGTTGAATGGATTCCTTCGTGATCATGGGAAATTCTGGATTGGATGACATCGAAACTCCAGTCCTAATCTCCAGTTGTGTTCAAGAAGAGGCAGGTACGGACAGTGAATAGAGATTGCCCTAAAAACAAAGCCACATTCACTGCAGTGTAAATAGGAAGTGCCCGGACCGAGCTGCCTACCCGTAAACACACATAGCTTCCTACAAGGTTTACCTTTGCAAACAGTCTTTTGTACGAAGATCCTCTCGTCTTTTGGTACACAGACCAGCCCCATTTCAAGAGGCAATAAGCTCTAGATCGGACTTGCACAATAATGCCCACATATTGGAGACCGGAAAAACTTTAGAAAGTGAACAATTGAATGGGTAGCTTTGGAACAATAACGTCCTAGAATCCTATGATCTGGACCTGTAATGGACCATTAGACCAACCAGCATTGCCCGGGAAGAGCACGGGTTGTATACACTAGGAACTGGACAATGGTCCACCCACGAGGTAGACGCTTCTCATCGATCATTATAGCTTCCTACGTTATTCGTCAGCTATGACCTCTGCATAGAAACTGTGATACCACCAAACAAACATAGAAGAGCACGGCCAATTTGTCAGCGACTTGATTTCTGATAGGAATATGTACAGGTGAATATAAATGACTTTTATCTGCCTGATAAGAGAAAACAGCCACCTTTTGTGTGTCCCGAGACGCCCATGTCTCATTCCCATACCACCAGTAAACCCGTGAAACACCATCCCGCGGTCTATCCAGAAGAACGAAGACATAACAATACATCGATCATAGTGATGAATCCCATCACCATTCTCCAGAAGACTTAAAGATCCAAGGAAGACACAGTAAGGCTCAGACGAGCTCATTGTTCACCTGGGAGTCCCATTCGAAGAACCAGTGTGGTCAAACGGCGCGGCCGCGGTGCCGTAGCGGTCGCCATCTGTCGTAGCAATGGGTTGCGAAGGAAGGATAGGAGTGGCTCCTTGAGAAGACTGGTCATAATATCCCCTTGCGGCAGCACCATTCGTGGTCTGCGAATACCCGCGACTTCGCTGTAGGGGAGGCAAAATCGTGGAGCTTGTTTGGAACTGCGACCGTGGATAGGACTGCTGCATCATCGCCCCTGTCGCGTCGGATGCCTGCGAAGAGTCATCCTTCTTAGCATCAATTCTGGGGACTAGCCGCTATTCAACTGTCCTTACAAGGGTAGCGGGCTGATTTACCGGTTGGCCTGCCACGAGTGACTGCATATTCGCTTGCTGGCTTGATCGGCCGTGGGAACTCGCATCCGCTAGCTGAGGGACTTGAGCCGACGAGGGAAGACCGTAAGGAATCTGTGTTCCCGTGTAAGTAGGATAACGCTGCTGCGTCATGTAACCGGCACCGGGAGATCTCATTGCTAGCATAGGATCTTCCGGGGAACCGTATGATGACGCTGCACTGGATCCAGGCTGTGGCTGACGAACCGCATAATCAGGCACTGCAGTCTGCCCTGTAGGATATCCCTGCATCATCGGGGTCTGATACGCTCCAGGCTGATTCGCGTACAAGTTTGTTGCTTGCGGGTACGCATCCATCTGTCGTGCGAAACGCCCATCGTTGTCATATATACCTCTATTCCCCAGGTCTACAGAGGTCCGCTGGCGCTTGACAGGACCGCCATAGTACGAGCTATAGTCTCGGCCAGGGGTGGCGTACCCAGTAAATTGACCGGGCATCTGCATCGATGAGCGATCAGGGGATCGAGGTGGCAGGGGTTGAGGTGGATAATCCTCCGGCCTTGGAGGCCGTTTCCTTTGCAAAGTTAGTGATTCGCTAAATTTAGCATTGGAGATTAACTCACATCATCGTCCGAGCTTCTTTTCGGATCCTTAACTTCACACCCTGATCCGCAAAGGATCTTGACAAGAATGTTGATTCCGCCATTCCAGGGAAGCTCTTCGGGGGAGACACTGAGCCAGTCAACATCGGTCAGTTCTGATGGAGTGAAGAGAAACTCACCGGTGAAGCGATCAGAGATGATGGATTTGAGGTTGGCAACAATGTCTCTGGAGAAGAGAAGTCAGCTCCCGCTAGTAACAAACTCTTTGGCCAAAGAAGAGCGTACTTTCGCATCTCGAAGAGCGTGAACTTCAGTCTGAATTCACCCTCAACCTTGATAGATAAGTCACCAAAGACAAAGAAACCACCATCTACAGCACCAAGTCAGCGTCAATCTCTTGAGGGGGAAGAGAGAGAGATCCAAGTGTTCCAGAACTACTGACCGCTATTGTCAACGTCCTTCAGTCGGTGAAGAGACGAAACTAACGTTCCTGCCAGAGCTGTAGACGGTTGCACTGGAGCCGGACGATCCTCTGTAGCATCGTAAAGACTGACGCACATAAAATAATACGGACTTTGCAGATAGTGCCTGGGGGGAACTGTTAGCAGCAGAATCGCGGCACCCAGCACGAAGAGTACTTACTGCGCGAGATAACCGCTGTCGTCCCGAACCCTGAGCTGAACGATGGGCGGGGGATCGACCGGCTTGCGCTCTGCCAACGATATCTCCAGTCAAACCTGCTGTCCTCGAGCACAACCTCCCAACGGATGACAAGAGGTTTCACCTACCTTTCTCTTTTCCGCCGGCCACCCGCGCCCGCTCGGGCTGCTGGCGAATGGTCAACTCAAAGTCAGCGCTATTAGTGCTCAACATGGTCAGTGGGAGCCCTGGATAGCCGAGTAAGAGCTGGGATCAAGAGGAGAGGATCTTAAGACCAACCTCTGCGATTCCGAGCGAGGAACTGAAACGTCCGGAAACGTCGAAGCACTCATCACAAGACGGAGACGGTACTGGATCGGCAGAAGCCTAGTGACCCAAACTCGGGGATATCCGCAACGGCTATCAACCAGAAAATCGAATGGGAGGAAACGCTGAGACCAGTGATCCTGGTAGAAACGATGGGTCTTTGCTAAATAACTACTCGGGTCTGGAAAGACTGGAGAAGGAGGCGATGGCCACGCAGACTCACTGGAGAGGTAGACAGTCGAAAGAATATGATGCCACCACTACCATGGGTGGGGATTCCGTGGAATAAATCTATCTGCTCAAAATGACAGCCCTAAGAGTGGAGGGGCACGAAAACGGCGCCGACGCTGTGGTGGTGTCGTCAGAATGCTTGTGCGTGCAAGCGGCAAGAGCCACTACGATTTGAACGGTTCGAGACCAACCTTAAAGCGGGCGGCTTTTTCGATGGAGAGAGCAGCTTTTGCACCGTCACCAGGCCGTCAAGATCGGGATTCACAGTGTTTGGCGATGATGGGACCGCCGGAGGTGGAAGAGGGAAGGATTGGATGGCGGGACAAAGTCTGTACCTCAGGCGACTCTAACCGTCTGCCCGTCCTGGGAACGTTGTGGAGCGCCAGGACGGCCGCTGCAGGTCGAACGTTGGACTTCTCAAGAGATCTTAACCACGGGTGGTATAGAGACTAGGGCATTCATCAGTTTAGACGCTCCGACAGGTACCGTAGACGACTGCTGGATGATGCGCGCAAGTGGTGGGATGCCGTCCGGTCTATCTAGGTAGCTCGTAGACACCGTCGTTTCTTCCTCCGCACTTCCACACACAGGGACGCTATCCGACTCGTTCGTTCACAGATTCACTGACCTGGCTTGCTAAACTCAAATCCGTCTGGATTGACTTATCGACTTATCACTTGGCGTCCACCACCGCGTTTGCGGCAACCCGCTGTCGCCCCCCGAGCAAACCGAATCCACCAACGGTTTAGGGCCTCGTGTAGTGCGGAGATGGACCCGGTTCTGCAGGCAAATTTCGTGCGTAGACGCCGGAAAGACCCTCTTGGAGACGCAAGGGCAATCTTGGTGTATCCTGGGGGCGCGCCTAGCATTCCAGTCAGAATCGTACATATACACACCCTGATCCCGTCTGCGGCCGCTCTCGTAGACCTTCCCGCCCGAGTGCCATTCTATTTCCGTCTGTCTTGGGAAAAGGGGAGGACGCACAGCACCAGTTTCTGTTCCTTATGTCATGCAACGGTGGTGTTGTGGGCAGAAGGGGGCGTACATCGACCTGACCTGATGAGGTCCCACTCCGGTGTCGAATACCCCTAGCCCCAATACTTTGGCGACTGCAGAAGACCGTTCCCGAAGACCTTCCACGACTGTTGACGATCGCTTCTGAGGGCTACAGAGCTCGTTTGATCAGCAATGCTTATCAGTTGTTTGATGGAGACAAGGATAATTGCGCAGTGGGTGTTCCTGTCATAAGACACTGCTGGTCGCCGTGACTGTACACCTTCTGCGAAGTCCTGACAACTCAATTGTCCGTTGAGGCCTCCTTCAGGAAATGTTTTTCCCCTTCCAGTCGTCCTTGTCGAATAATATGTCCAAAGAAGAATTTCGCCGGACGATGATGCCCCGTGCCGCTACGCTCAGAGATTGTACAATGTCCGTGACAGGAGTCGCTGCAAGCAGAGCTTCGGATCGGGAACAAAGTTCCAAGAGGAAACCAGCAATACAAAGGAGAATAAATGGAAAGGAATGAAACAGTTTGACAGACCACACTATGAAAATTGTCCACTGAGGGGAAGGACTTCTTTTCGATATGCAGGTCAACCAGAGACGTCAGATCTCACGATCGAGAGACGCAGTATTGTAGGGTGCCGTCGCCGAGTACAAGCAACCGGAAACTATTGGATGGATCACATCAACCCCTCCAACATGCAGGCCAGGATTAATCGATCTTTAAGAAGGCTGCAGTTGCGCTTGAACGGCCTCTGTTCACTCGCCTCACGCAATGCTTATCCAGTCTGCTCCAACCCGGGGCTTCCAGCCGCAGGATCGAATGATAGAGGGATAACCACACTGTTGTCGGTGGATCCAGCTCCAAACGCCATATTGGGGCTTATCGATGATGGGAACAATGCCTCATGGAGCTTATTCTGGCAATCAGAATCTGTTCTGGCCAGGGGATTATCCCTGTTCGCCTAGTCTGTTCTGTCCAACCTCCTCCCTTAGCCCGTTCTGCTGGGAGCGGGCAAGGCCAGTGCGCACGCGGCTGGGATGATCTCTAATGTCGCTCTGTCTGTTCAGTATGCATCGCTAGACCAACGTGATCCTGGTACCTACAAAGAGGCGATTTCGCCGGACTGGCTCGAGTGTTACTTGATGACCCATATCACTGTCAGGTCTCTACGCGAGCTCCTATAGAAAGAACTAGGTGAGGAGGGATGAGGCTGTCTCATTGAGTGCTTCCACCATATGGACCTAACATCGTCGCTCTGGTGCATGACGGTGTTACGAGGTCTATCTGACAGTAAGTGGCGACGTTGGACCGTGGTCGAGAAAGATCGTGATGGGGAGGAGCGCAAGGGCCGTATGGGCCCAAAGCGTTGAAACCGTGTGGCTAGCTTGGGCGCGGAGCAGTTCGCGCCAGCACAGACTGAATTCCCCGCTATGGAGCTACTAGAAGCTGGAGAATTGAAATATGAGGGACACTCATTTGTTAGTTACCCGAGGTGTATTCCTTCACCGAGGGTAGGTACGAAAGCAGGACCGGTGTGTTCATGAGCAGTGCTGGCAGTAGATTACTGTCTGTACACATCTAATGATTATGATTCTCTCTGTGAACGTTACTGTGATTTCTCCTGACTGCGGTCTATGACAGGAGCACTGCGACAGTGGACCCGCCGCAATGAAGCTCATACCCGAATCTTTCCTGGGCAGGATCCAAGAATCATTACGCGCGGGTCGGCTGACTTTCCATCGTCATGGATGCGCCTTGGAGGCAAGAGAGCTCGGCGAGAAGGCTCAACGCTGAGCCACAGATCGTCCCCAGGAAATGAACAGGCGATTGACCATAGAGCTTATGAAACGAATTGGGCTTCTGTGATCAACATAAACCCATGCGGCTGATACGTTGGTAGTCAATTATCATTATCGTCGAGGTGCAAACAAACTCCGGGCGAAAGCAATTGCGGGTCAGCACTCCTTAGAAGACCGCCCAAAGATGATGGATTTTATCTAAAGGCTTCTTCGCATAATCGATCAGGAATGACCTGGTCACTACACTCTCCTGTCATGTCCTATGATCCAATGACTTCATCGACGTTCGAATCAGACTACAAACAATCCTAGGCTTTATCAGCTACTGGACGTAGCGGGGTGTCTACAAAAGAACGAGAATTGATGGAGGGTATAATTATCGTGGTGATTGTTGCGTTGGCCTTCTAGTTGCTCCGTGCGCGCTGCCAATTTTCGCCCAACAGATAGCGTCGATCCCGAGGATTCAAATTCCGGGGCAGATCGCATGTTGAGCCTGGACTACCAGCTCACAAGATCATGCAGAGTCACAAGACTTGGTAAGGCGAAGAAGAGAATGTATTATCTTTCTCATGCTCGATATGCCATCGAGTTAATTAAGCATTTAGCTCAAATGTCGATTCCAGGGATTAAACGCCGAATCGACCTTGGTCCTAAGATGATTCAAAGCGCTAATCCTCTGGGAAGACCCCTGTACAGCGGCTATTGATACCCTCCATGCTCAAGTAGTAATAATGTAGGACAAGCCCATGAAGAGCGACTATAAACGAAACTGCCGCTATCGACCCCCGTCGTCTGACGCTTAACGACCAATTGTCACCACTCTGGCACAAATGGTCCAATGTCTCCTATTCTAACTTTTGCTTAGCAAGCTCATGAATCGGGCCTAACTCTTTCTCTCCTCATTTTTTTTTCTTGTCGCCACCGTTTAGGAAAAACATCCATGCCTGTGACGTTTGTGTCTCTGGATCTCTAACCTCGTGAGCTGTGCCACCGTGCAATTTCCGACGGGTGGCATGCAGCATTCGAGACGTAAGCCGTCTGTCTGGACTTAAGATCGGAGAGATGGGATGATCCCTGTCGAGGTATGTTGGTAAGCGTGGAGCATCAATCTTTTCCCAAACCGGCCGCGATCGGGATCCCACGAGGTGTCTAATGCAGGATTCCGCAGCGTGGCGTTCCTGCGTCCGTCCTCTACAGCCATGGTCAAACGAACCAAGGGTCATCTAATCGATTCAGCAGTAGTTCGATATCGATCTGACTTGGATGTAGATCATTAACTCCTTATACTGATACTCCTTCAAGATTATGGAAATTAAAATACAATACAGCTTCGTCGCCGGAGGAGCTCTTCAGAATTTCGTCATCTCCACGGGTCTAGATCCTACTGCGACATTTTCCAGGATCCGAAAAGTGTCGCAAACTGAACGGTCTAGACGCGCTCTTAAGCGACAGTCAAGATCCTATCTGCCGTTAAACTCTTAGGCAGCAGAACTCAAATCGGAGCAAAGAGAAAAAGAACCACACGATCACCTAAAACACTGGATCACCAATGAAGCCAAATCGATGAACACGCGAATGACAGCACCGCGACACATGGATCCTCAACGCCTCATCCGCGTCGTGCATCCTGCCGTGACTCGGAACCGATGTCCTTGCCAATGCAACAAGATCCACGGTTGCATTCTCGTCGCGACCCATGTCTCAAAGGCTTTTGGCAGTTCTCTGCACCAAGGAACTGAGCTCCGTTTTTTCGCGCATCCGTGGGTTTTCTTCGGCAATGAACCCCTCACGGAAAGAGGATTTGATTGCCGACGGAGTCTCTGGAAATTTTCCAAGAGGCTCTCGGGCCTCATGATCTCCCCTCAAACCATGGGCGAAAAGCTATACCATCCATACCTACCCGGGATCCGTAGCCGTTAAAACAATCAATTTGAAACGCACAGCAGAACCAGGCAAGATGACGTGCCGCGCCATACTTGCTCCTGCAATATCAATCATGTGCCTATCAGGCTCTGCAATCAACCTCTCAAGGGAATCACCAGCTTCGAAAATCTACCTGTCATTTTCTCGGGGATCAAGAGAACTGTAAAAAGTTAATCCGGAACCGGAAAATTTTCATGCGCGCCGCATTTAGCTTCATAATTATTAATTTTGATCCCACGCGCGGTTATTATCTCCACAATTTGCTTTTTCTCTTTCCGAAGTCAGGTGTAGTGTCATATTTTTTCCTGCAGGTCCCAGTCTGCCCCACGTATAGTACGAATTGATTTTAAGTTCACCTTAGCCTATCTCTATTAGAAAACTTTGTTCCGAGAAGCATCTAGAATTCGCGTTGCTGATTGAGGCTTCATTCTGTTTGTCGTCACTTTCTTTACCTATCTGTGAAGAGCAAGGAGCTAGGGACAGACTAAATATGTGTATACCCAGGTTCTAATGTGTTAAGAGGAAGAATTATCAAGATAAGATCCGAGTAAGTGAATTGCAGTTTCCGAATTAATATTATATACTTGCTACCTAAGTAATGCCAACAATGCTGACCTATCAAATATGATAAGAATCCCAAGAGGATTTCATCATTACAATAAGAGCATAAGATAGTATACGGAATTTAGTTTCTGTAGGTTTAAATATACCTTCTGGATATTGGGATATGGTTCTATAGTTCATGAGTATATAAAGTATGAGGCTTATGGTATCATGTCTTACTATATAGAGAGGAGCATGAAGGTCCCCGGGTTCGTGTATATATCTGTCAGCGCCTAGCTGCTTTATGAAAGCGAGCTGTTGCTTGCTTTATATGCCCAAAATAGCAGATAAATAGGTGCAACCTAGTTTTACCATCTTTGATCATCTAGAACATGAAATGAGACGGTCAGTAATCATACTACCGTTTGCAGCAGCAGTCTAGGCAGGCAGAATTGTTCTTTGTATGTCATCTAGCATAAATATGCAATAGATTCCGTTAATTCTAGATAGCAAGCAATGCAGAGGATTTAATCCCGAATGCCTAGTTCATCATTTTCATTGCTTCCATGCCCTAGGATTCGACAATATCTGATTACCAGATGGATTCATGGCTGGATCAGGTAACGTTATCTTTATTCTTTTTGTAAGAGAGATATCCACTATTGGATGTTCCAAAATAACAGATTAGAAAGTTAAGTTTATTTGGTTGAGGAAATGCATTCGGATCTAGGGGTAGTAGCAAGTGAGGATTGTGTCGAGACGGTGGAGAAAACCATGTTTCAATGACCCAAGGACATCATTAGAAGGGAAAAAAAGATTTAGGTAGTAGTTAATAGAGTCATTAAACATTTTCCTGGCTTTATCTTGCTTATACAGAATGTCAAACAACTTTCAAAGAAGCCCTAGCCCCTTTGTCCGAAGAGAATTCAAATGGTTACAGTACATAAAAGAGAAAGCTAATAAGAAAAGAAAAAAGTAACTGCTGCTACAAATGTTCAACAGCAACCCAAGAAAATGGTGGGGGAATACAGCTCCAACAGGACGATAGAACATGTCACATTAAAGTCCGCTGCAGAAATAACAACCTAACGCCTGTCCTCTGCCGGGCTCCAAACTGAAAAGGCAAATAAAAACCCCGAGTACTTTCCCGTAAATTATCCGTCATCGAATCATTGCTGTCACTTTACTCCTTTTCCGTAGAAAATAACGATGGTCGCTGTCTATTTGCAAGACAACTGCGTCCGTGAGTTTATTGTCCTGTTAGTACAATATCACCTTCAGCATCGACCTCTTCCCCTTCGGCATCCACGTCACTGTCGTTGGTGGGGACACCACCTTCTGACGATATCACGACTTCGATTTTCTCGACAGCGGCGATAGGTTTCTTATCAAAAGAGCGAGTGGTACGTGTAGTCACCTCAGTGTTCTCTCCATTGGGTGGCGTTGTTCGATTCTTGCCGGGGCTCTTAAGGCTTCCATTAACGACCTTTTCTGCGGAAACCTCGGTACCATTTGCTGGGCTCTGTTGTTCAGTCACCTTGACGTCCTCCGAGCTCTTGACCTTTGGTGCTTCGGCGGCATCTTGCTCTGCTACTGTTTCAGGAACTGCGTCCTGTTCCACTCCATCATTTTGTTCCTCTGTTTTTCCGTTACCATTGGTAGTTGGTGATTCGGCTGCTAGAGTCTCAAATAATTTGGCACTCCTTCCTCTTCTCACTGTGGAGGGCGCGGGGTTTCCCAATGCCAGTGTAACTGATCTGCGAGGGGTACTGCGACCACTCGTCCGGGGAGCCGTTGGTGTGGTTGCTGTTTTGCTGAAAGAGTTTCTAGCAAATGGACGACCTGGGCGTCTCTTTGAAGCGACACCCTGAATGGGCGGGAAGATCACGAACCTTGTCGGCGGTATACCAGCAGCGGGGTTGGGTATCGCAGACGTCTCCGTTGATCCCATTGTCGAAGGAGGCTGGCGGCCGTTGGGTTTCTTCAGCAACTCTTCACCAAGTGATAGTGCAGTTGTGGGTGGTGGTCCAGCTGGCTCGTATGGCAGACCATCCGCACGCTGAACGTCATCTCCAGGAGCATGTGAACCCGCATCATCTTTGATGTCTCCATTGGTGATCTGAGTCCCAGCTTCCGCCTCCATTTCATCTTCCTCTTCATCATCCCGTTGAGCAACAGTGTGGATTGGAGCTCGATCGTAGTGTGATTGGTTACTACGGCCCATAATATATGGTGTCCACACTAACGCATCGGGGTTTAGCTTAACGTACCCTTTCGACTCCCAGTTCCGAATATACTCTTCGAAATAATCGTAATTCAGACGCAGCGCATAGGTCTTCGTGACAGGATCTCTCACCAGGGCGCGTAAGCCTTCAAGACCAGAGACGATGTCATCTGGCGTCATGCCGGTACGATCTGAGAGTTCGGCGATACTGACAGGTGTCCTCTGGTTGCGCAGTTGATATGAGAGAACCAGACGCCAGTAGTTGCGGTATGACACGAGGCCCATATCGGAAAGAGGCTTCTCTGGAGATCCTGTCTTTCGCTCCACCCGTGTAAGGAGATAAGAAAAGTCTATAAGAAGGTGCCCATAACCCTTGCGCTGATGGATCGGCAGAGTCAAGATGCAGGAAACGTTGTTGGAAGAGCTTGGTCGCTTTTCTTTACTAAAGTACCCGACGAAATGGCACCCCAGATCATCATACTCAGTCATGACGTAGAACAGGAACGGCTCCACGTCGTAGTAGAGTGTCTTCGATCCCAGAAACAGCTTCGCAAGGAGACAAAGGTTCTGGCAGTATACTGGATTCTTGCGCCCATCCACCTCGAAGATGGAAATAGAACCGTCACGATAGATCTCGTCACCTGGGGGATGCTTTGCGGGACACTTGAGCTTATGGCGCCAAGCGACGAAGTCGGAGTTCATATACTTCAGGCAAAATTCGCAAATGTAAAGTACCCTGTTTCGACTGTATTCTTCAGGATATGGTGCTGCATACCACGTCTCGATCTCGTAACCGCCAAAATTGATGCATTTAATTTTGCTTGGCGGTCCGGACACCTTTTGCGACGCGCGATTAGCTGTTTCACTGGATTCAGTTTCCCTGATCTTCTTCTGCCAGTCCTCTTCTGCCTTCCGTCGAGCCTGCTCGAATTTCTCTCGATCGGCCTGAGTGGGTAGAGTTCGACTTGTGTCCGCTTCGGGTTCTGATAGAATGCCCCCATATGGCTTTGATTTGAGCTCTTCATTCTCGCCATCATGGAATGAGTAGAAAGGTGAAATGTAAGGACCAGTGGTTATAGGAGCAAAGTGACTCAGAGGTTGTTCCACCACCGGTTCAGGCTTGGGAGGTCGCCGTTTCCTGTTCTTCGGCCTAGGCCGAGAGTTGAGAATTCTGGATACCTTGGCTTCATCGAGACGAAAAGCAAGAACCAATTTCCCGAGGGACTTTTGAACGATCCGGCAGGGCTCCTTGTCAGCTTTCCGGGTGCGCCGTGGGCGTGTCCGCAACGAAGACAGTGTGTCTCCCGCCCCGACACCCCCTGTTCCGGCGCCAGCGTCCCCGGTTCCCGACATAGAGCGCGATGATGTCCGCCTTTGTCGCTTTCGCAGCACCGACACATGTTCCTCCACATCTGCGGACGAAGCCTTCCTCTTTCGCAAAGACCGCGAACCACTCATTGGATCATCATCAAGAATGAGGGTGTCGAAGATTGAATGCGAACTTGGATCTTGCGAATCAATATGCGCAGGCAATAACTCCTTTGCAATGTGGTTTAAGCCTGATCTCCGGCGAGGAGTATTCTCCTCGACTGGATCTGGTTCCAGCTTATTCTGCACACAACTGGGACACCTCCATTTTTCCGCCTCTGTCATTACGGTCAGTAAAATGTCATCCGGGTCGAAGAGAACTGCACGTACCATCATCGCCTTTAAGTGCATCTTGCTCCCGAGCACACTGCCTATGCGCTATTGGGGGTGGAGTGAGCTAAGATCGCCAAAATGGTCTGGGCTAAGCTTTCTCGGCCCGGCTAGCAACTTACAATGATCACCACAAACAGCACATGTTAAATACTCCTCGAACTCCTCCGCTGGATCATGCTCCTCATCTTGACCGCAGAATCTGCACCTTATTAGCATATAATGTAACTGATCTGAAGGTGGAAGAAGTGACTTACATGCAATTCCCTCGACCCGATTTATCACCTTCTGCATCCTCCCCATCGTTGCTTTCAGCTTCCCATTCCTCTTCCTCACCATCTGACTCGTCACTGCCAGACTCAGACTCCGATTTCTCATTGTCTTCATTGCTTTCGTCCTCGAACGCGGCGTCGGCATCGTCGGCGTCGGACTCCGCATCTTCACTCTCGGAGTTCGTTTGATCCTCTGGCGACTTCACAGCTCCCACCGGGATGGTCTCCTCGACATCTTCCCCTGGACGAGGCTGCGAAACCCCCTTGCCCTTGTTCTCTACCTGGTCCTCGTTTGGAGCGTCATCTAGATGTTCCGCCTGAGAAGCATCGTCCTCTTCGTGCTCTCCCGAGTCCGCTTTATGGACGGCATCCTGAAGCTGTTGGTCCATCTGATACAGATCCGTATCTTCTTCCCCTTCTGCATCCTGGTCGCTGTCGACCACGTCGGCCTGCGGGTCCGCTTTAGCATCATCATAAGTGGCCGGCGCAGTCGCCGCCATAGTGTATGTCACTTCCGTCGCCAGCTTGAGCGTATCCCTGGCTCCACTAGCCACCCTGTAGATCTTGCTAAAGAACCCCACGGTTGATGTTGTTCGGGGCTCCCCGTTCAAAGCAGGCGATCACCTGGATTCTGGTACGGCGAGCATCGGGGAAGGGGAAATCAGACGTAATGCGCCGGCCCCAGGTACGCGGTAATCGAGTATATAGCAAAAAGATCGCGTATAAATCGCGATCAAGGCGCAAAAAGAGATCTATCTGCTGGAAACCTCGATGTTAGCCAGGCGCTGAAAGGGTGTCGAGAGATCAAACAATGCGCGTGGCGACCCGAGCGACACCACCACCAAGCCAACAGGCATAAAGCGCACACGGGCACGTACCTTTACGCGTAAAACTGTGACTGGATAAGCACCAGTTCCTTCATGAACAGTCAAATGCGATGCGCTGCACCGAAACCCCCTTCTCGTTCTGGTGAGGTCGTTGGATGTTGCTGACTGATCATGCCAAGGCCATTATGCGCTAAACTGTTTCTGGCGGCCGAGCGCTTCCCGACTACCTCGAACTTCGACGGCCGGCTTGAAACGCTCCCCTCACTGCGTGACTTCACTGTGTCTGCTCTGAGCCGTCAATTGCGCATTACTGTTGACGGAGGAAGCTCTCAGTTCTCCTTCAGATCGTCCCCCTGCTTAACCGCACACAATGGGCGTTCCCTTCGAAGCGTTGATCCCCTATGGGATCATCGTTGCTGTAAGTGCTGCTCTTCCCGTTATTCCGAGCAGCGCTCATTCTCGCAGATGTTTGGAGTCACCGGAGCAGGCCTCACTATCTCTAAATACTACTCGAATGAACACAAGAAGGCCAGGTGGAACAGAGATGCTTGGGATAGGGTGAGTTCTGAGTAACCAATAGCATTGGTCGCATTACAACTAACTTCGAACAGCAAAGTACGTGACGACAACCTAGGATTCCGAGCTACGATGCGAATGCGATAACTAACTTGCAAAATAGTGCAAGAACGAGACTACAGAATCACAGGAACTTTGAGAGGACAGTCGGGAAATGCGGAGGCTCCGAAGGGCTTCGAAGTCAGCAACCCGTGGAAGGTACGGAGCACTCGTCATACCCTTTTTACGTGAGAGAATGCTAACGGTCCGACAGCTGGAAAAGAGAATCTTCTAGAGACTGTGCTTCTTTTCATGCGTCCAGTGTTTTCATGTTTTTGCTCAGACAGATATCACAATTTCAATCAGTTCTCTAGAAACGAGAATGTACTATATGCGAAGCACATCGCGGTGAAAATATCAGTTTTCAAGCTCCCTCAATTCTGATACCATTCCTCGGATGCCATGAATTTCCTCTTCCCGGAGGTGCATGCCAAACCATTTCGCCAGAGCATTGACCCGATCCTGTTCGGTAGGGAGTGTCTCGAGGATTTCAGTCTCTCCGCCGACTCTCCGTTTGACTTCAGTTCCGGAAAGAGTATGCTGCCCTATGATAGCATCTTCCTTGTCATTAAGGATCATTTTCCCGCATATGACCTGTTTCGTGAACACGCTGCTTTCGCCCTTGCTTGTGCTGAGGTTCATTACGGCGAAGTCTTGGGGTAGGAATTCGATCTCCGAGAAACAGTATGCCGGAGACCACTGGCTTTCTGGACTACTGCGGATTTGATATACCCAGACCCTCTGGCTCTTGTCTGTATGTTCAGGGATGCTATCCCAGATCAGTCGCAGCTCTGCAGGTGCGATGGACACAGCGGTGTAGTTGACTTCAAGCGGCACCGGCCATGGAGGACACCCAGGCCCAAAGCCCACATCGACCTGTATGATATCATCAGCGATTTGTATAATCGATGTGTGATCTCTGACTAACCAGATACTTGTCGCTACCGATGGTGACAATAAGTGCCATGTGATCGCTTTTACACCACTATGAGCTTTCTCCATTCCAATATTTCCACTCCTCCGCAAGGGGCGTACGTACAATCCATCATACATCCCATCATCTACTCTCTGACTTATGAAATGACTCACTCTCCCACCGGTAGCGTAGACCTTGAACCCGAGTGATGTCAGGATGATATAGAAAAGACCTGTGTTTTCCATACAGTACCCATCAAGTTCCCTCTCTACTAGCTTGTGGAAGAGGACTTGTGGATCCAGAGATACGGTATGGTGCTGCGAGTAATGCAGCACCGAGTTACCGAAGGGAATCGTACTCATATGTCGTCTCTGCAGCTCTGACAGAGCAATCAAGGGATCGCTTTGGATCGCGTGCTCAAGATGATTTAGTAGATTGTTGGCATCACTATCATCGCCTTCAGACCCACGATAGCGGATCCGCTTGAGGTATCGAGTGAGTTGGTCCCGGGTATACGTTAGTGGATGAGGAACCATGGTGGATGAGATGTGAGACATATTCATCCATAGAACGGACAAGGTTTTCGGATATTTGGTGCCTTCCTTTCCCAGGCTTCGAAAGTTGTTTGCTGCCTTTATATCCTCGATGCTTCGGTACGAGACGAGGAGCTGAGCTTCTGTAGGATTTTAGGTCTTGTCACACACAACTTAGTTCCTCCCTGAAAAGATGCCCCGCGTTCAGTGAACGCCTTATTTCCAGAAGCCGTTCACAGCATAGATCCACAAGCTACAAAGGAAGTGCGATCTCCCAGACGACTTATACCTCTAATTTATCAACTGGGTTAGCTCTATAATTAAATACATATGCACGAAATTGTTTTTATGATTTGTCCTAACATCAAAGTTACAACCCCGGTCACCCCGCAATCAATAGATGGCAGCCAAACTCTTACTCTTAATAACAATCAACGAGCAGTAAGTGGCAGTTAGCAATTTGCACATCTTAACTAGATCTAAAATTGTAAAGGTAAAATATTAGACTATGACCTCCTCAGTTATGAGAGTGTAAATTGTTTTTCCAGCGTACGGCTATGACATGCAAACCCCCGAGACAACCCGAGAACGGAGGACAATCGGACGATCTGCGGGTCCCAAAGACATCATAGTCTACAGAGTACCTTCCGAGGTTTGATATCCTCAGTCCTTCAAAATATCCATTCAAGTTGTCGAATGTATACTCTTGAAGCTGCAAGAAATCTTTTGCGGCCTCTCATCCGTACAGCAACTGTAAATTATCCCGTATTCCTTCTAAACCGCCACATTATTTCCATCAATAACCGCTCAGCGGGACAACCGTCGAAACGCAAGATGTCGACCACATTGGAGCAGAAGCTCAACGCACTGCAGGAATATTCTGCCTGTGATGTAGGTTCACCTCCGTACCACCTATAAAGATTTCCATTTATCTTGATTAATGCTTCGTTTAATCATTATTGACCTAAACCAGATATCAGACGCAATCCTCAAATTACAAAAGCTCCCGAAAGGAACAACCCCTCATGCAGGCTTTCTCAGCGACATAAGTATGTTTTCCCACTCCCATCTACATAAGAACCGGATCTCGAAATCCACCTCCCTTCCCCACTCCCCAAGAATAGTTTCATTATCTAACCGTACTTACAGCACCCTTCGCACCCTTCATCGGCCGAAGGGAAGACCAACCCAAAATCATCGCCCCAGCATCAACGTTCAAATTCATCTTTAAGGATGAGTCCGTTCCAGATATCCAACCAGTTGAAAAGCATGGCTTCCCGCCCGGTAAGCACTGGGTCGATTGGGCCCAGCCAGGCACTATTGCCGTTCTAGAGCAGCCTGCCGGACAGACCTGTGCTGTGCTGGGCGGTATCATGGCGTCGAGGATGAAGTATCTCGGAGTCAAGGGAGTGGTTGTTAATGGACGCGTGAGGGATTTGGCGGAGTTGAAGACTTCGGGCCTTTCGGTATGTTGGATTTTTCATACGTAGTAGTAGCTTTCTGTTCTTGAGGGAGGGGTGCTTTGCTTTTTTTCATCTACATCCTAGATCGTCAACTAACGTCACCAACCATACAGGTATTCGCCCGCGCAACATCCACCGTCGGTACTGGCGCGGCCGCGAAGCCTGGAGCGCGCGACGTTCCTGTCTCCTTCGGAGAAGTCACTGTCTATCCTGTAAGTCCTGTTCCACTAAATCGCAAACCTGTCCCAGCTCAGCACCCTGTTCATAACTAAGAAGAAAATGACTATTTTTCCAACTAACCATACCAAAGGGCGACATAATTTTCTGCGACCCTCTCGAAGGCGTGGTCTCTATTCCGCGTGACCTGCTCGATGACGTTTTGGCCCTGATTCCCAAGCTCGTCGCGCAGGATGAGAACGTTAAGGAAGATGTAGTTAATGGAATGGCTGTGGCTGAGGCGTTTAAGAAGCATAGGAGTAACCTATGATCGATCTGGTGGAGTATTGTAGGTATTACTTTACTTTTAACATTGGATATTTTTCGGGTCCGGATATATTGGACCGATAAATTGAATATATGAAATGCGATCCTTCGCACTGGTTCCTTTGCCCTTATTTCTCTCTCTCAATATATGGTATCATTCAGATGTGGAATTTATTCATAGCTTGGTATCCTGCCCATTACTAGTACAACGAAGAAAAAGGGAGCCCCAATCGATGGGACAAAATGAAAGCAGAACATCTCTTTTTTTTACTCCGCAACCCAAACGGCGGCCATACCCATACCGGTACCAATGCACATGCTAGTAACTCCAATCTTCTTGTTTGTCCTCTTCAGCTCCGTCAACAGCGTGCTGACCTGTCTGGAGCCGGTGCAGCCCAAGGGGTGACCGAATGCGATGGCGCCACCCTTAGGGTTGACCTTTTCGATGGGAATTCCCAGTTCCTCCACGCACCAGACGCACTGGGAGGCGAAGGCCTCGTTGATCTCATAGATGTCGACGTCTTCCTTGGAGACGCCCGCCTTCTCAAGAGCTACGGGGATGGCCTTCCACGGGCCGATACCCATGAGCAGGGGCTTAACACCAACCACGCTGGCGGCAACGTACTTTCCGATGATCTTCTGTCCCAAGCGCTCGGCCGACGAACGCTTCATGAGCAGCACGGCAGCAGCACCGTCGGAGATCTGGGACGCGTTACCTGCGTGGATGGAGCCGTTCTTAGCGAAGGCAGGACGGATCTTCGATAGCGACTCGACGGTGATGCCGGGTCGGATGCCGTCATCGGCCTTGACGGTAATGGTCTTCTCCTCGTTGGTCTTCGGGTCAACCCACTTGACCTCGAGGGGGGCGATCTCCTCATCGAAGAGCCCCTCCTTCTGGGCCTTGAGGGCCTTCTGGTAGGAAGCAGCGGCAAAAGCATCCTGCTTGGCACGAGTAATGTTACGGTCCTTGGCCATCTGCTCAGACAGGACTCCCATGGGGACCTTGCAGTTGGCAGCTTCCTCGTGGCTCTCAAGAAGCTCGGAGAATTCAGTGACTGCGCCGGGTCTATAATTGGTTAGCTAAGGGTTCAAACACTACCACAGTCAATAGCGTTAGATAGGATGCCACTTACCCATACTGAGAAGACATGCTCTCCACACCCGCACCAACACCGATATCGATCATGCCAGCCTTAATCGCATTCGCAATGTCCACAACCGCCTGCAGACCGCTAGAGCACTGTCGATTCAAGGCCTTAACTGCGGCGGTTTCAGGGAAACCAGCAACGAGGGCAGCAGCACGGAACTCGGTAGCACCACCACCAGGGGCCAGAACAGAGCCAACAGCGATATCCTCGACCAACTTAGGGTCGATTCCACTCCGGGCAATCAGGGCCTTGAATGCACCCGCCAGCAGGTCGGCCGCGGCGGTATCCTTGAAACCACCCTTTCCTCCCTTGGTGAGGGGCGTTCGGAGAGCACAAGTCACAACAATATCATCGGGATGCTTCTCAGTCAATGCAGAAGCACCCTTCTTTTCACCCGCACCAAAGTGCGAGGCGACCTGGTTAAGACGCTGCTGTGCTATAAGATGGTTTCACATGTCAGCACCCACCTTAGATGCTTACGACACGCAGAGGAGCTTCACTAACCTTGCGACATGTTGAAACTCAGTTAAACAGAAGATAATCAAATAAATCGTCAAATGTCCCCAAACCTGGACCACGGGTATCTAGTATAAACAGATGTTTTCCCATGCAACCGGCGAGCCGGCCTTTTTGTATGCTAGACCTTGTCTGAGGTCATCCTCTGGAAAGTACCGAGGTTCGGCCGCATCATCATTGCTCCGTGATGCTGTCACGGGATCACAAGCGTTCATTATTTATCTCCGATCAGTAAGATCAATAATACTTTTGCCATCGGCCTTCTGCTCGCATGTGAAAGTCGGCCGCGGCGAGGATAAGCACAACAGCTTGGATTCATATGATAATGTCGGTGGCGTCTCCCCGCATCAAGGAAAGCCCCATGACATTTGTCCCCACGGGATGAGCTGGAGCTCGATTACTAACCAGATCCTCCATGCCGAGGGTCTTCATTCATGAGATCCGGCTCGATATCTGGACCTTTCTCTTAGCTACGAAACTCGTCATTATAAAGATATGACCAAGTACAACATGTCATGCCGTCGTATGAGAGATCTAGCGACCTACTCTTAGAAGGTTGAATAGAAGTGGAAAGAGAGACAGTCACGCGCAAAGTTTAGAACAATCCAGAAATTATTGACCTAATCATTGCCAGAGCCGCAGAGTTATATCAAGCTCTAGACAGGACACCTTGGGTTCATCACCTGTGCCTATCTTGCAGCTTTCCTTGTATTGCGCTCAAGTGACATATCCACAAGTCTCCCAATCAAGCTTGGTGCCATCGTTTTCCCTAAATATGATTGATATGTATTCATATGCCTTAAGAGCCGCTAGCGAAGGTTTATAAATCACAGATCAGAGCATTGAACCTTGGGTCTGCATGTGGGTGTTGCTTGGAGATCAATATATATCTGACTGTACATTCCCAGAAGTAGAAGCAAATCCCCCTGGTCATTTACAGATACTGCCGGAACACAGTGATCAGCTATATCGCATGCCAAACAATACATGTCTAATAATTAAAAGAAACTATAAACAAAACAAGCAGACAATCCACTCGATGTTCCAACATGCGAGTAGTTAGTATTGCACTTGGTACTCCGATGTACTGTTAACGCTAAAAGCGTGAAGCTAAGAACTGGACTTCGGAGTGCAACTTCGGAGTGCAAACCGTTCCTCCGAACTTTAACTACGGCGAACTCACACCTTCAGCAGTCTTTTCCCGAGAAGTCTGGCCTAACATTCTACCAATTGGCCTTTTCAGCATATGATGTTTTAATATTCGCATATAATGTCTCTCGCACCGATTTATCGAGGCCTAACCACGATAGCAGCCTCGTCTGCTCGAGCATATCGATCCTCGCTGTCGTGCTCCGTCGCATCATGGAAGTGTCCTAGCAAGCTCCAAATCCCGTGCGCGAACGTACGTCGTAATCATCATGTCCCATTCCTGAATTAGACTAACAGTGTAACATATATCAGTGTCTACATAACAACTTCTTCCCGCCCTCATGGCGCGCGCGACCCTTCTCCTCAACACCCTCCGCTCCCTCCCTCTTCCGCCAAACCTCCGACAAAGCGCAATTCCCTAGATCCTCCCCTCCGGAAGAGCCTGTCGAACACTTCCCGGACACACAACCGCCGGCAGATGTCGAACCGGGCGTATATTATAGTCCCTACCAACCGAAGCGGCCCTGGCCACCAGACATGTCGAAGCTGTCTCAGAAGCACCAGTTTCGACTGGAGCGCAAGTACCGACGGCGCGCGGCGCTCAAGTATGCGCGGCCAAAGTGGACGAAGGGGACGATATTGGTGCAATGGGCGGTTATTGGATGTGAGTTTTCTCCACATTTTTCCTGGGTTATCTAAGGAAGCAAGCCTTTGCTGTGCATTCGAGATTCTACCGGTGAAGTCGAATATAGTGCTAACCACTACTGGGAATGAAATATAGTTGTTGTGATATATGCCATTTTAGTTATGGATTGGGATCCGAAGGATAATCCCGTTGAGGAGGTGAGGATCTGCTTTCAGCTCTTCCCTTGATTCTTGTACTGATAGGTCTTTTTCTTCTTTGCTTAGGTCCGAAAGGAATTCTTCTCTGGCGTGAACTCAATATTCTCTTCTCCACAGCCTCCGACGCCCATCCGCCGGGGGGAGGATACAGAAGAGCGTTAGTGAGAATGAGAATTGTGAAGTTTTAATGTTACACAGAGAGTAACAAGAGATGTATTCATACGATGTCCTATTGATTAAACTGGAGAGCTATTTGGGTTAAGATCTTGGCTATATCTGACGCAATCAGAAAAGAGGACCATGCTGAAAGATCGACGAGTCCCGCCAAGCTGGGTTATGTGCTGGAAGAGATTTTCTCTCCCTCAAAGTCCTATGCTTGCGGAAGAGCGTGTCGAGAAACGAGGGCACAATCCCCATGCCTTGATGGCCTTGGCAAAGAATAATACAGTAGAGTCTGACCTCCATGGAAAGGTTCAGGTCGGTGCCAGTCTCGACCTGAATGTCGTTTACCACGTCTATGTACGTATGTACCACGGGAAAGAAATGCTGTACAATACAATATTACGCCATCTACCACAGAAGATCCACGTGACAGCTAATTCTAACCAGGACGCATTGACTAGCTTTACACCTCCAGACTCAACCCGCATCTTTCTTTCAAAAATCCGATCCATCGTCAATAATTCATTCTCATTTCATATCTGAGACTAATCTGCTAAAAGGCTGGCAACGTAATTGAAGTGGAAAGTGTTAATTCCAAAGTCATCCAAGAATAAAATTCGTCAGTCTTCGGTCCGTTACTCCGTTATTCGTCTGCCTCTCTCGTTCTCGAGCAGAGGATGCAAGGGCAAATCTGCAGCCGTCAAGTGATTTGGCGTTCTTCAACGTCCAGAAAATTCAGGTAAAAACAACATAGGTGGAAAGAGAAGGGAAGCAGTAACACCCACAATACGACGCCTGAAATAAAACGCCGAGAAAGAAAATTCATAGTAAAACAAAAGAAATTCGTTAGGTGCTGTTGACGTGCTGAAGGCACTCACAGCCAGCTCGCGAGGTCACCATCTCGCTTCTGTTCGTTCTCGCCGCTCACGTCAACAGCAAGCGACAATTTGGGCGGCTCATCAGTGACCCGACTCTTTTGTGGGCTGCCAGGGGCAACAACCTTCACTGGCGATTTCGTAGGCGATCCTGGCTCACCTGCTCGAGGAGGGCCCTCCCTGACGTAGATGTAGGCCCAGCGATCCTCGACAGCAGCAGCCACCCATGTCTTCAGACAATCATGGACAGCAGAGTAGAACTTCTCTTTGCAAGTCCGTAGGCTACCACCCATGACCTTCTCGAAGCCCGAGGCTCGCAGCTCCATACGCAGATTGTTACGTTCTTCAGCGGTTGGCAAGGACGCAATGAGACCGTTCATAAGGTCAAGATGCGAGGCAAGGTAATTGGTAGCATCCCACTCCACGCCCCCGACATATGGGGCAGCGGGAACAGGAGGCCTCGGGGGAGGGAAATGTCTCTTATAGTACAATGGCGATTCCTGACCATTCTCACCAGAACCGTATCTTTCGACAATAGGTATAACGTTCAGATGATGCAAAAAGATCCAGAAGACCTCTTTGGTCACGTTGGTTACTTCCTTACACCAAACGCGGTAAGGACGAGACTGATAGATGTTCGCAATGAAGCTCAAGGGCTGATTTTCCTCTGGCGGAGAAGGGTCTCGGAGATAAGACAAGATTGATGCCGCGCGAGCGGGGACCTCTTCTGGGGTAGCCGTGGATAGATGGGTGAACAGCAGGCTGATAACTATGCTGCGTGTGGTGAACTCGCTTGGGCCCTTCTTCTCCTTATCGAAGAGCATATTGAGCAAAGCAGGAAACAGTTCTGATTCGATTGCAGTCAGCTGTCTCAGGGCAAGGGACGTGGTGCATAGAGCTTTTAGGCAAAGAAGTGTCTCGTGCAAGAGGGCGTCCTCATGCTCTTCTCTGCAGCAGAGCGTTAGCAGTAGTACTAGCTCTGACCAGGTCGCTACATACCTCCATTCCACCTTCATGATTCGATATAGAAGCTGGACCACTTCATCCATTCCACCATCTGAAATAAAGCTATCGACCCAGGATACGGTCTCATTCCGTAGGAGGAGGCGGAGTTTGTGGAGCTTTCCGACCTCTACAAGCTCGGGTTTCTGGACTTCCCTAAGATAGTGGACGAAGTCGCTAGGGTCAGCAACGATATCCTGACGAGCACTAGCTGAGAGAGAAGTCATGGAGGACGATGGAGTCAACAATTTGAAAGAACCGGGTTTGGACAGGTCCACGGATTTAGGACGCTTGTAAAAAGTTCCAATTTCCGATCTCTTCTTGGATGGCGACGAGCCACTTTTAGACCATGTGAAAGGCCGACTCCTGGAGCGCGAGCGCGAACCCTTCCTGTCACGGTCAGATTGACTGGTCGTGGTAGGGTCATCTTTTCTTCGTCCCTGCCGTCCAGAGTCGGTGGCCGAAGAGCTCGAATATGAGTTGAAGGATGAGGCGCTCTCGGTCTTATCTTTCTGAATGAAGTCTGCCTTTATATGTGTGTCAAGCGTTCGCATCCTGTCGCGCATATTGAGAGGTATGTTTCGAGCATCCTGAATATCGTCAGACTTGAAATCGGCGATAGACTTGGAGAACCTCGCTTACCAGAAGCTTTTCGAACTCGCTTTCGATGTCGATATCCTTTGGATCAGCCTGCTCTACCTTCCTGTGCACTTCAGCCTCTTTGTCCTTCGCGTTGAAAGATGAGATAGCTGCCATAACACGTGATGCTCTCTTAGGATTGGGATCGCGTCCCCTATCAGCTTGCGGTGGAGCATCCGATATCGAGCTCTGGCGAGACCCTCCTGAAACGGAGCTCCGTACTTTCTCAAGGCTAGCCTCTTTGCTTGATTTGCTAGATGGCGTACGCTGCACAGAACCTAACATCTCTCGTACCTTCCACGCGTTGGATGTGATGCACTCAGACTTGGGACGGGGCTTTGCCAATGTAGGCTGGTGAAAGTCATAGAAGTTACGCTGCTTCGATGGAGAGTAACACTTGGGGGTGTAGAGTGAGACCTCTTCGTCTAAGGTTCTGCTTTTCTGCGGTACATATCCCTTCGTCGACTGGTCCGATAGCGGTTGCGTGGCAGCGAAGTACTCCCATATCGGTGACGCGGTACTGCCCGGGGATTCCAGTGGCGTGCGGGGACTCTGATTTTCCTTGTCGCGGAGCTCCTTGGGTATTTCACCCTTCCGGCCTCGGTGAGACATCTTTAGAATAACTGACAGGCTCGCAGTTGACTTTGTTTTCTTTGGCTTATGTTCCTCAGTTTCCTGTTTCTCTCTTGATGTAGATTTGGTCTCCTTGGCCGACTTCTCTCTCATGAATGACTTCAGAGAAACCACGCTCTTCGTCTTTTTGTGTAATGGTTTCTTCCCGGTTGCTTCCGCCGTCTGCTGTTGCTTCCCCGCGGCATCTCTGTTGTGGGCTCTCTCCGTGAGCGGACGCTGTGGAGGAATTGCGTGGGGATGATCCGCCGGGAGAAGCGGAGTCGCAAACGGGTCGCCGTCACTGTTCCGTCCTGACATCAAGACCTCTCCCTCAGAGGGGCTTCTTTTATGGGGTCGTGATGGGATAATTGACCTCAACATTGAGGATTTGGAGGCAGCACGAGTGGCGTCGTCGAAGATGTTGGGAACCTCAACGCTGGGTGTCATGTCGTTCGTCACCGGACCCTGATGGGCATTAGATAGGACAGCAACAGCAGCTGACAAAGATGCAACTCACGCTGGACTAGAATGAATCCGCAGCCTATCGAACAAAGACCAGACAAGCTCAGCAAAGCGAGAAGCAGGAAAACATCAAACGACGAGAAACAACCAAGGCCCGGGGGACGAAGAGGAAGAGAACATCACCAGAGAAAGAAGACTTGCAGGATGGGCTGGGGCATTTGAAGTCGACGAGGAGCAAAAATAATAATACTCCACCACCTGCAGTCCACCGGCGCCTAACTGCACCGTGCGGTGTAGTAGAGCTTCCCATACGTGGCTGTAAACAGCGGATGCCGGGGAAGTTGTTGCTGGGGGCAACCGCTGGCATCGCGCACCGCTTATCGATAAAACCCGCTGTTCTATGGGGTATGCCACGTTCGCTCTCATCAGACATCTCTCATTCTTGAGTCGGACACAGCCTTGGCTTCGTATTTTGCTTCCCGCCTTTTGCCGCTGTTTCTCATTCTCTTCAAACGGATAAGTAGCTTCCCGCTATGACAGGTGGCTGGGAGTCTCATATCTGGTTACCTCCTTACCTGGTACTTACAGTACTCGCCTACATGTGCTTACCTAGCATTCCAGACCATCAAAGCTGACTGCATCTCACTGCTGCAGCAACCGTACCCTGGGCCCCATGGGTTCGTCGTGATGCTGCATGTATCCATTGGGCTAGAGCAGTTCGTTACTCTACTCGTTGGCTGCTCAGCTACCCCTCATGATCAAGTTTACCTGCATCGCAGGTATACCGAAGAAGGATTACCCGACGTCACTGATACGTCGGTACAGCACCTTTGTTTAGTGCGGAGTCGACCGACCTGTTCCTAAACAATTCCATTCTTCCATTGACAAGATCTGATGCCTCGAGCCGGTCCGCCTCAGCCGTGCTTGGACCCTTGCAGTGGTCGCAGACGCATCTATTTTCGGGGTAATCACTATTTATGATAAACAGTCGGGGCGTATCATCATTCGAGCGGAAGCTAAGCGAAGACTTGACTGGCTCTGCCACCCGGAACACTTATTCGATACCGCCAATGCCGCTCTATTTGCCGCCTTTCTTTTCTCCGTGAAATAGTGACAATCGGATGCTAATGCGCTTATGATTCCCATCGCACAGTGTATGCTGACGACAGTATGAGGTTCTTCCCCGGAGATCTAGTACCGCCTTCCAAACCGGGCGGGCCGCCGTGGGTCGACTACGGGCAGGTTCGGGCAGATTCGACCCCAGGGTCCCCCTTTTACCCGTATCCAAGCCCACGCAATATTATTATAATTAGTTACCCTTGGGTTAGCAGCCTTCATCTAAGACCACTGCTGCTTCGATATATCTGCAGTTGGGATCTTTGGGCGTAATATTCTAGATCTTCTGAGACTGCTTCTTGTGTGCGCATTCAGTAGTTACAGCCATGAATTGTCCCTCACGGACTGACGATACCCTCGACCGCCCCGAGTGGAATCAGAACCCACCGCCATTGAACGCAGATGGCACGACCAGGCAAGATTTGAATGGTATTTCCAATGCAAGAGAACAACGGGACCATACATCCGGGGCCGTTGGACCGGCGAGCGATGCGCTATCATCGGAGATCCAGCAGGACCGCGAAGACGTCGAAGGGACCGAGCCCACCGAGAAAGCTCCTGGAGGAGTGGTATCAGCTGCCTCTCATCTTGAACAGCAAGAGAGCGCAAGCCGATTCCCTCATCCAGTTCTTTTCAAAAAATTTCCTCTCCTTCAACGGGTGTTTCAAACTATTTTAAAATTTGCACGCTTCGTTGGGCCCGGGTTCATGGTCGCGGTTGCGTACATTGATCCTGGAAATTATTCTACAGATGTCGCTGCAGGAGCAGACACAAAGTATGCCTTGCTATTCATAGTGTTGATGTCCAATCTCTTCGCCATCTTCTTGCAGTCATTATGCATCAAGCTAGGTAGTGTGACGGGTCTCAATCTAGCGGAAAATTGTAGGGCGCATCTGCCGCGGTGGTTGGTCATTATCCTCTACATCTTTGCGGAAGCAGCTATAATTGCAACAGACATAGCAGAGGTAACAGCCAGCATTTAAATACTAACTTCCTCGAAATACTAATGACGTACAGGTGATCGGGGCTGCCATCGCATTGAACCTCCTCCTCAAGATCCCTCTCGTTGCTGGATGTGCCATCACGCTTGCCGATGTCTTATTTCTCCTTATATTCTATAGACCCAACGGTTCTATGGTAGGATTGCGGGCATTCGAGTACTTCGTCATGGGGTTAGTTCTCGGGGTGGTGATTTGCTTTTCTATTCAGCTGTCACTGATTCAGAACCAATCCGTGGGTGAAGTGTTTCGAGGATATGTACCCTCATCAGCTGTTGTTCAAGGCAACGGGTCCGTGCCACAATCACTGTCCCTGTTCTTACTATGAACGGACATGCTAACAATTGTGCTTAGGATTTACCAGAGTTGTGGTATCTTGGGTGCTACGGTCATGCCCCATTCTCTCTTCCTGGGCAGCGGTGTCGTCCAGCCGCGCCTGAAGAGCTTTGATGTCGCCCAGGGCTACGTCGATCCAGACGTGCCAGTGGGCAGTAATGGTGGGGAGGTGGAATACCGCCCTTCTGCAGATGCAATCCGTTCGTGTATGAAGTACTCCATTGTAGAGCTGACGCTCTCTCTTTTCACCTTCGCGTTGTTCGTCAACAGTTCTATTCTCATCGTTGCTGCTGCATCGCTTTATGGGACTCCCGGAGCTGGCGACGCAGATATCTTTGGTATCTACCACCTGCTCTCTGCTTCAATTGCCCCGGCCGCTGGAACGATCTTCGCACTAGCTCTCCTCTTGTCCGGAATCTCTGCAGGGATTGTCTGCACGATAGCCGGTCAGATGGTCAGCGAGGGAATGCTGAGATGGAGTGTGAGACCTTGGGTACGCAGACTGATCACCCGTTCTATCAGTATTATTCCCAGTATCGTCATTGCGGGAGCTGTCGGCAAAGACGGCCTCAATGCCACGCTGAATGCAACCCAGGTGGCGCTCAGTGTCATTTTGCCGTTCGTCACGGCGCCTGTCATCTATTTCACTTGTCGTAATCGGTATATGACCGTCAGGTGCGGTGAGAGCACCGGTGAAGGCGATAACACGGAGGTCGAGTCTGTGAAGATGAAGAACAACTGGTTTGTTGCTACCCTGAGTGTCCTCATCTGGCTGGTCATTGCAGTAATGAATGTTGCATTGCTGGTCCTGGTTGGACTTGGCAAGGCTTGAACATAGACAGCGTGCCTGCGCCAGGCACTCACCGCTTGATAACTACATTGTCCATGTACATACAACTTCAACATGTAGATCCTTGATCGCTCCATAGACAAATTAAACGCGACTTGAGTTTATCTTTCCATCTGCAACCATGCACAAAATTGTAAATTTAGTATATTGGCAAAGAAAAAGGTTGAGCAGACACGTCATATTAACACTCAACTCCCCCAACACCGCTTTCGTGACCAAGATAATCAGTTCCCAAACTATTAGCCAACACCGCCGGCGGCCTCTTTGACCTTTCCTTCTTCTGGAGGCTCATCAATAAAGGTGGGTGGCGCCACCTCATCTTGAAGGAAACTGGGCACGGCGTCCTCTCCCACCGACGTCTCGAACATGTTCTCCTCGCCCAGTGCCTCCAGCTCCGCATCCAACTCCGCCTCATCCACATCCTCAGGCACATCATAGGCACGAGAGATGCTCTCCTGAATCTCATTACCGATCTCCATCAAGTCCGCCATCTCATCTTGCATGCGCTCGATCTGATCGATGTCAATCTTGCCATACTGCTTCTTCAGCGTCTTGGTCGTAGTCTTCATGGCATCCACGGTTGTCATGACGTTCTTCAGATTATCTTGCATCATTCCTGCCTGTTCCATGTTCCAAGACTGCTGGGAGAGCTGGTCCCGCTGTGCCTCATACTGCTTCCGCCGCTGCAGCACCTTTAGCGCCTTCTGTCGCAGAGCGTTCTTGCCGGGTCCATCACGCATCTTGGACAGTCGAGACTGGTACGTGGATAGCTCCGCGTTGAGAGCTGCTAACTTCACATCGATGCTGGCGATGCGGTTGTCCACCTGTTCACGCGGAGGAGCGGAGGTCAGCGGGGGAGCAGAGTGGGGTTTGGAACGGGGACTGAGAACTCACATTCGAAATAGCACCGTCGAGAGTGGGCTTGGGGGCCACACTCTTCGTGCCAAATAACCGGTTCATTTTTGGTTTGCTATGCAAAGCCCAGTGGTGGTGTATCAGATATCAAGGATGGACAATAGGCAACTGCGTAGATGGTTGATACCCGCCCACCGATCCATAGGGCGGCAGTGTGGCGACGCAGATAATGTGAAGGGACCAGGGAACCAGTAGATTCCGTGATGCGACCTTCTGCCTTATAGGCCTAAGCCCCTCGCGAGTCGATCGTGCGGAGTAGCAGATCGCGTGAGGCTAACTGGAACAATGGACGGGAATATATCTTGGGTCGACCGACGTCAGAAGGACCGCTTGACCGGCCACGTGACCGAAACGGTCAGCCGCGTTAAATGCACAACATAGACGCACCATCGATCGATGAAGGACTACTGCGCAGCGCACGGTGATTAATACAGTGGTGTGGGTTAGATAAAGATATCGAGTTGATATGGTCAAGGAACGGTATATCGTAGACTAGGATGATCCTTTGATATCATCCTCCGATCTGAGCAATTCCTTTTCTCTTATAACTCTCTCGTGCAATGTTTCAGTAGCCAAGAAGGGGTTTCTTTTCCCGTGACCATGTCTGATGGTTGCCGGCGGGAAAGGGGGCGGCAGGGCGAAGTACCCGGTACCTCCAGCTCCGCACTAGAAAGGTGGTGAGTGGCGTACCAGTCACTTCTCCTCCTTGCAAGGCGGGCACGCAAGGTCTCGTGCTACGCGGCTATTTGACCTCCAGACACCCTTAGGAACGTGGAAACCATCCTAGCCTTCGATGGACCTCGAAATATTGCCGCATTGATCCTCCCGTATCTTTTCTTACTAGACGACTTTTGCTGAAACCTCCCTGTGGCCCTGGCGCTGCTGTCCGGTCGTGTTCTCTATTATCTCTCCCCGCCTGTGGACGACCCGCCGGCCGATCCAGACGCAACCGCCCACGCCAGCACATCCACCTGAACCCTGACCTGTCTTCTCTATCCTGTTCCGACCTGGCAGACCGACTGGACTGACGGATGTCGTCTCGCGAAGCACAGTAATCCCTGTGCTTGCAGCTCACTGATCAGTCCGCCTTGACCTCGAAGAACGGCGGATCTTCCATTCATCGTCACTCCCTTCTTGGATCCGAAGGTAGGTTGTGCCAGGCCCGAGCCATCCCGCCCCATCTTCTCCGTTTCCCTCGCGCCCTAATCTGACTGTGGGGGGTCCCTAAATCTCAACTCTGGCATCATCCTGTTCCCGATTCATGAACGACCCTAGGGGACGAGGCGACTTGACGGCTAATCTCTTCACCAGCGCGCGGTCGCTTGGATCGTATTTCTGACGCCTGTTAAAAATTATCGCGCACGATTGACGAAGCCCCTACGAGACATTTAATCCACAACCGCCATTCGTGCGACAACTCCGATCGTACGAGGATTTAGATTTCCTTTTTCTTTCAACCAACTGTACCAAGATCAATCGATAGAATTCCCTCCGTTACGAACCGTCGGAGAAAAAGGCAAAGAAGAACAAAAAAAGCGCTTGTGATACCCTCGGCAATTCGCCCATGAATCATTTTTCCCGTGCGTCTTTGTGTCGTAATCCAACATGTTCTGGCGTTTTGGGGGATATGCAAATATCTCCGCTGTCAATACTTTACTGGAAAAACCCGATGTCTCACTTGAGGAGGTCCTCGATGAGTCAGAAGTCATCCAGGAGTTGAAAAACCATAATACGAAACTCATAGAGTATCTGCGGGATGATAATGTCTTGAAACGGCTTATGGACTATGTCATTGCCCCGGGGTTTGAGGATGAGAATGAGGATGAAGATGAAGATGAGGACAAGGAGGCACAAGGCGAAAAGAAATCTACCTCCTTGAAGGAAGGTTTGGAACCTGAAGATCTGGAAAGGGCAGAGAAGCAGCGTCTTAAATATGCTTACGTCGCATGTGAGATTCTGTCGTCGGAGACATGGTCTATTTTGGAGTCGATCATGATCAACGAGAGCTTTCTTCGGGACTTTTGGGGATTCCTTCGAAGACCAGCCCCGCTTGATTCTCTGCAGGCCAGCTATTTTACGAAGGTCAACGAGACTTTATTCGATAAAAAGACCGAGGAGATGCTGGAATTTTTCAAAGCCCTAGAGGGGATTGTTCCGGCCATGCTTCAGCACATTGATAATCCAATGGTCATGGATCTCTTGTTGAAGATTATAAGTCTGGAAAAGGCGGAAGGCGGCCAGGGTATTGTCGACGTGAGTGTCTGAATGCGTCTTTATTCCTACAGGAGTTGCTGACAACGGATCCCAGTGGCTGAAATCGCAAGACCTGATACCCATTCTGCTGTCTTATCTTTCAGCAGAACACCCCGCTTCGGTTCAGACCTCCGCTGGAGACTTCCTGAAAGCCATTATCACTATTTCTGCAAATGCGACCCAGGCTGAGCAGTCGTGCATCGGACCCAATAGCCTGACAAGGCAATTGGTCTCTGCGTCTTGTGTTCAGAGTCTCATAAGGTATATGCTGCAAGGTGGGAACCCTCTCACTGTTGGTGTCGGCATAATTATCGAGGTTATTCGTAAGAACAATTCCGACTACGATCCAGAGAATATCGGTGGACCCGACTCTCCGCCTACTACATATGATCCCATCTATCTTGGAACCTTGCTACGCCTTTTCGCGGACCACGTACCGGATTTCATGGCCCTCATTCTGAGCTCGAAGCGAACCGTGAACGAGGGTGGTCAGAACAAGATCGTGGAAAGAGGAACTCTCAACACAGCATGGGGCACCAAGATCGAGCCTCTCGGCTTTGACCGATTTAAGACCTGTGAGTTGATGGCTGAGTTGCTGCATTGCAGCAATATGGGCCTATTGAACGAAATCGGAAGCGAGGAGTACATCCGGCAACGGGATGCCGAGCGCGAACGGTTAAGAGCACAAGGAATTTTTGACCTTCACAGAGATGAAAGATCTGGCATCGATTATAATGACATGACAGCTGGCTTTGGAAACGGTTCTGCTCTTGGCTCTGGCTCCCCTGAGGACATAAGGGTGCTCGAAGTAGCTAACGCTAGTGAAGAAGACGGCTTTGAAGATGTCGGTTCTTCGGGAGTTCTCGTGGACCACGTGAAGGAAGGCGAAGAGAAGACTGCGGGTGAGAAAGATATGAAGCCCGAAGAGCCTTTCACCGACATCTCAGCCCAGTCACCAAAGCTGGACATGAGTGATGAGTTCGTTGATGAACCTCTCACAGAAGCAAAACAGAGCCAAGAAAGTGAGAAGCCTTGTGACCAGCCGGCTTCGTTAGAAACACAGACTCAGGAACCTGAATCTCCTACCGCGTCTGGTCTTACGGACAAGGTTGGACAAATCAAGATTGAAGGTGACAGTCATGGTCTTGAAGATGTTCAGACAGTGGCTAAAGATACTACGACGGAAGCAGCTTCACATGGTGAGCAGTCACAGATCCGGGTAGATGCCAATGCATCATTATCTCCTCATCCGGAAGATACCCCGGCGCCTCTATTCGAGTCTAGAGGCGAGAATGGCGGCTCTGAAGACCAGGCTGCAAGTCAGGATAAACCTGAAGATGCATCAGCTCCTGATGCTGCTCAGCCAGTGATGGAAGGGGTGCTTGTTTCCGAATCACTTCCTACTGCTTTCGCTCAGAGCCGTTTCGACTCTCTAGTACAGCTTGAACACAATGGTCAGCCAGTGGTGGGTGACTATCTGAAGATTCAGTTTGTTGAGCATCAGGTCGTGCCTACAATATTGGTAAGTTGTCCTTGTCATTCGTCCTGCGATTCCCTTACTGACAAACCACGGCAGTCTTTCTTCTTCCGCTTTCCGTGGAACAATTTCTTGCACAATGTAGTATATGATGTGGTTCAACAGGTCTTCAACGGCCCCATTGACCATGGATTCAACCGGGCGCTCGCCATCGACCTGTTTGATACAGGACGCATCACCGAGCAGATCATCGAAGGACAACGACGAAGTGATGAGGCTCAGGCAACCAAAAATATGAGACTAGGATATATGGGCCATCTTACTCTCATCGCAGAAGAAGTCGTGAAGTTCAGCGAGCGCCACCCTCCAGAATTGCTGTCCGAGACTGTCATGGTGAAAGTCCTGAACCAAGAGTGGATAGACTACGTCGAACAGACACTATCAGAGACCAGGGAGCGTGATAATGCTATCCTCGGTGGGGTGCGGCCCGAGATGACCATTGGTCATCGTCAGGCTGTACTCAATGCCGTTGGCCAAGGCTTCAACGGTTCATCTGCTCTTGCCAATGCTGGCTTGAATGGAGGAATCGCAGGGTCGAGCTTTGAAAGTTTCGACATCATGAACCAAGGTAACAGTGGGACGTTTGGTTTTGGCGGTAATAGCAGCTCGCTCCTCAGCGGTTTCGGAAGCTCAAGCGACGATGAGGACGAAGAAATGGAGGACCAGGACGATGAGGAAGGGAGGACTTCAATGGAAGACTCGGCAGAAGGCCGCTCAGAGAATGTGGGTGACGACGATTCCTTAACGGATGTTGACATGGGCAATACATAACATCATACATTTCATTTGGGTGTTTCTCCACACTGCTCCTTTTATTGATATTTGCGGGATGGCGTCTGGGATTGGATGACTGGAAGAAGTTGATGTGATACGGGATAAGGGGAGTCTTGTGAGAAGTCTGGGAGGGCCTTTGCATAGAGAATTTCCTTCACGGCGTTTCTCAAATATGTAGGAAGGCATTCTGGACCTCTTGCAGCTCACTGAAATCGTGTCACGTCATCTTTGGCCATGTTTTCCTACTAGTGAAAATAAACCGCCCGTCGGTCATACCGGTCTCTGAACCGGTCACTATGTCTGCCCAATCTTGGCCCAACAAAAGAATTGTTACTGGATCGGCAGTGCCAATGGAGTCGTGCCTATTCCCCACATTGCCTGCGTCCATGTCATCACATCCATTCCCGTCTTCCCTTCTAGATGCCTAGTTAATCCCGTTGCTCTCCGTTCCTCACCAATACTACTATGCCCCGGTGGGATGTCTCGGCGGAACCTTGGATTGCTAACATTTTGTTTCTAGACATCTTCTAACTCGACAAGTCAGCCAATCCCAATCCTTGCCCCGCCTCCAGGTCCTCTGAACCCTGCTCCCTCTCGAGCCCGTCGTCAGCTGGCTGCACGACTTGCTCTTCAGAAGCAGCAGGCCGCTGACGCAGCTGCCGCAGAAGAGAACCCGTCTGATTCGAATAGGAGGGAGCCAACTGGGGACGGCGACGACCAATGGCCTACGAATCCATTCGTGATATCGGGATTAGATGATGACCTCACCGAGTCTCCCGCTTCAGCAACGTTCCCTTCGATGGACTTTACATCGAGGAGTGCGGATGCATCATCGTCGCCCACGTTCCCTCGATCAGGTTTCACGCCTCCCGGATCCTCCTCTAGTAGTTCCTCGGATGATGATGACGATGACTATGATGGACGAGAAGGGACATCTGAAGCCGTAAGACGAAAAGAACGGATGCCCCTCGAGGTCGATGATGATGACGAAATGGGCGAGATGGTTGGCCCCAGCATGCCCGCTGGAGTAGGCATGACGGATTCGGATGAGGAGGACGAGGCCATTATCAACGAGTCGCTTGGCTATGCAAGCTTCTTCGGCCCTGGCAGGTATGCTGCTACAGGAAGGCCACGTGTTATCGGTTCACATTTCGGTCCTGATGCGGATGATCAAGATGACAGTAGTGACGGCGAGGATGACGGGCTAGTGGAGATCTTGGTCCCTGGAAGAAAATCCTCTACCTCGAACTAACCTGCTTCTCACCACTTGTTTGCATACCGCTCTGTGTTTGTGTCGACTACTCTCTGATCTCACTCCATGGCCCTGAATGGCCATGGAGCGTCCTCTTTCCTCGGATTACTACCATTTTACAGCCATGTACAATACCAACGTTAGTGACGTTGCACATACTACGTCTCTGGGCTGTTTATATTCAGCTTATTCTGGAATGAGTCGTTTCGGGTTCTGGAAAAGCAAAGCGGCTATACACTTTGACGAGGCTGATTCGCCGCGTGCATGCTGTGAGTCGGTTAAGCGTTGCGCGAAAAGATATGATAGCAGAAGCTCTGCATTCTCGATTTCTTGTTCGTCATGTTCCTTCTGGGAGGAATATATGTTATGTCCGTCTTGACATGACGTCGCATAGAGGCTGGGGCAAGCATGTTACGGTCGGTGCATCGTCCCGCGTGATATCTATCGCCTTTATTTCGGGTTGTTTCCCATCGAAGATTGGTCATGAGGAATGTCTCTTTTTTCTTACGTGCTTTGCCTTCTTATTTATACCTACGCACCTGTACACTAGCCCTGTCATGAAATATATGTCCTTTTTGCCTTTCGCGAGAGAAGTATTTGGCAGATGTGTTTTAGATCTGTAGACGAGCGATATTACTTTATTTCCATTTCGACTCTCTATGGCGACCTAGTAGTGTATCCTCACCCTCAGACTTTGTATATCTCGAGAATTTTCACAGTCCAAGTATATACATGGTCTTGTGATCATCTCCATCATACTCACCGTAGAGCGGGCAAGATAGTTCTATTCGCGGATATCGAATATGGCTGGCTACTTGCGGAGAGGAAAAAGTGGGCCACGAACATTTCAAGCTCAACAAATAAGTTTGATCGAAGCTTTGCAACACAACCATCTTATCTGGGACGTCGCTTGTCCCCCTAAACCAAACCAGCAGTTTTCAGTTTCCCCATCATTCAACAAATCTTAGATTTATTGAGCTAGAAGACTGCTCCGATTGCTGTCTGTGGGCAGTGGATGGGATAGTGCGGCCCCACGATGGCTTCGCATGTTCCGCAGAGGTAAGGTATTGCGTGCATATGTTGGACCTGTTTTTCAGCGGTAGTGCTCGTGTGATGCGTGCTTTGTATTCAAAGTTGCTGTGCATGTTTGTTTGACGATAATCTTATTTTTTTTTTTTTTCTGGATTTTGATGTTCTAAAGCGAATTGGTTTCAGTTTTAGAGATCGCGTCCATAACTTCTATCCTTGGATTTTGACTTGCTTGCCTTGATGCTAGATTTATTCAATACAGCTCCTGACATCCTGAACTTTTATTAATTTTGGACTTTATTGATTGTGTTTCTGATACCTTATGGGATTTATTCTAACCGTTCCATTAGTTCTGACGCCTCTCTTGACGGTCACCTCGCCCTTCGAGACTGGGTCACTCAGCATGGTGGCCTCCTCGACGAGAGTGTTCAGCTCGCTCGAGATGATTCTCGTGGTGTCCATATCCGAGTGAAGCCAAGTCGGCCCTCTTCTGTGCCGCAGGGTACATGTGTGATCAAGACTCCATTGTCTCTCACGATGTCCTATTTTGATGCTATTGATTACAGCACATCAGCGGAAACTCCAGTGGAATCACATTTCTCCAGTCATGGCATCAAATTTCCCCGCACGTTCATCGACGCTGTTGGACCACAGGAAACGACGGCGTTCTTTCTTATGGGTCATTACTTGAAAGGCCCGGAGAGCTTTTGGTATCCGTATATCAGGACGCTTCCTTCTCCAGGAGAATTGACTACGCCGCTGTATTATGAAGGAGAGGATCTGGAGTGGTTACAGGGGACGAGTCTTTATGCTGCTCGAGAGCAGAGGCTGGAGATATGGAAGGATAAGTTTGAGACTGATCTCAAGGCATTGAAGGAGTCTGGGTTCGAGGATGCTTATAAGTATACTTGGTAGGTTCTTAATTCGGTTACACGGTTGAAGAGAATACGTTACTGAGAGTTCTATGCTTAAGGGATATATATTTGTGGGCATCGACTATTATTGCCTCTCGGGCCTTCACGGCCAGGGTTCTCGCTGGTGTTATCGGAGTTTCAGATCTACCGGAAGAGACAATCTCTATTCTTCTTCCTTTGATTGACGTTACGAATCATCGCCCGCTTGCCAAGGTGGAATGGCAGGCTGGAAAGGAAGAGATTGGCCTTGCTGTTATGGAGGATACTGCTGCAGGTCAGGAGATTGGAAACAATTACGGGCCACGCAGCAATGAACAATGTAAGCTCTATCTAGCTTTCAAGGAGCTTAACACCTACAGCACTGACACCTAATAGTAATGATGAACTATGGCTTCTGTGCACCGGACAACCCTTGCGACTACCGTGTCGTGAGCTTGAGGGCACCACCTGGAAGCCCACTGTACGAAGTCAAGTTACAACAAAAGCAGGCATTCCCCGAGGCAGGAAAGAAGAAAGACCAATATTACGTCTTTAATGTTTCATACCCGCTTCTTGCTCCAGAGACTTCTCTGGAGCATTCAATCTTCTCCCCAGATCTCTTCGGTGCTGTGTCTGTCCTGTCGGCTAATGATCGCGAGTTAGAGACGCTGGAGATTACCGAAGACGGTATCCGGATACCATCAACGCCTTACGGAAATTCTCGCAGCATCCTCGCTTGCCTAAGTCAGATCGTCATCGAGCTCATCACACATATCGTGAAATTGAAATCGACAGGACAGTCTCTACAGCAACCACAAAACCTCAAACAAACCTATGCTAAGATCTACCGTGATAGCCAAGTGATGTTATCTGAGACAGCAATCGTCATTGCTGAGTGGACTCTTGCTCGTGCCCGACAACAGAGTGCGCAGGCACTTCTTGCTGGCTCCTATCTATCCCAGATACCATCTGGCAAGTTCGCAGAAGAGATCATGGCACGTATCAAGTCCAGGCTCACAGAGTCTCAGTCACTTCTGAGAAAAGAAGGCGAATTGTTCCAGTTCGTCGAGGTGTTTGCACTTCTTCCCCAGACGATCCAGGAATCCTGCCGGCAGTGCCTGCGCAATATACTGTCGCATGCAAGGCAGATCATTACACCATCGCCAGGAAATGCATCCACTCCTTTAGAGTATGCGGTACTACTGTGCCTGTTATCTTCAATCTATCGATCAGCTGGGTCGTCCGCTGAGAAGAGTCAACTTCCACCGCGTCTGACACGGTGGATCGGCGTTCTTCTCGAGACATACCAACCCCCTCCGGAGGATGTCTCTTGGGTCCTCCCAGATGAGGACGACGAAGCAATACTCAGTGTCTTTGATAATATTGTAGAGAGCTTGCGGACACAAAATCCGGCGTTCTTCTCCAGTGTCTCTCATCTGACGGGTGACTGGCAGGGCGATGCATGGTGGCTGTCCCCGAACTGGCTGCGATGGGCATGGATGCTCGCAGAACAAGAGATGGTCAACGCGGTAGATGAACCCTTGAAGTTTGTAACGACTGAAAGCCTTGGTTCTACAGGTCGAGTGCCTGTGTCTACAAGTCTGTATCTGTATATCCCTCAGGAACCGGATTCTGCTTGAGATCACAGCGAGATAGCCCTAGATCTTTTTTTTATAATTTGGGACGCAGTGAAATTAGAATATACTCAGGATCTATAAACATTCATGTTGATCAGTAGTGGTGAAGCAAGCTAGAATATGTCAAGACGAGGTCCTCCTCGAGGCTCCGAGCTGATTAATCGGAGCTGCAGTGCGGGATACCACGTGATTGCAACGGGCCAATCAGGCGGACTCCAAATCCGGGTATTCAGCGACCGCAGGAATTGCTGAAGCTCGACGACAGCGAACATCCTCAACCTCTCCTTTGCTTCTCCCATCATCCCCTCGCCATTGGGCTACCGTCACAATGATAGCTCGAGCGGCAGCTCCCACGAGCGCCTCTCTCGCCCAGCTTTCGAGCCGAACCCTCCCCTCAGCGTCCGCAGCCTCCCGCCTTTCCTCGACAACCCAGACCCGCTCCTTCGCGACCGTCCAGGAGGGTGCGCCCAAGAGACAGTATGGAGGTTTGAAGGACCAGGACCGGATATTCACCAATCTGTACAGCCACCATGGCACGGATCTGAAGAGTGCAATGAAGTATGGCGACTGGTACAAGACCAAGGAGATCGTGCTGAAGGGCCATGATTGGGTGCGTTTTGGCATTGAAACCGGATGCTTGCGTATGGGGAGATGAAATGCTAATATTGTATTCATATTTATAGCTTATTTCCGAGCTGAAGGCCTCCGGTCTTCGTGGCCGTGGTGGTGCCGGTTTCCCCTCGGGATTGAAATACGTAAGTGATGTCTCTGGATCGAGGATGGATGGCATGTCAGTGGAAGAGGGATTGACCCTTGTATTTCTCTAGTCCTTCATGAACTTCAAGGACTGGGAAAAGGACAGCCGACCCCGTTATCTCGTCGTCAATGCTGATGAGGGTGAGCCCGGAACCTGCAAGGACCGTGAGATCTTGCGAAAGGACCCCCACAAGCTCATTGAGGGCTGTCTGGTTGTGGGTCGTGCGATGAACGCCAACGCTGCCTATATCTACATCCGTGGAGAGTTCTACCATGAAGCGACCGTCCTCCAGCGCGCTATCCAGGAGGCTTATCAGGCTGGTCTTATCGGCAAGAACGCCTGTGGCACTGGCTACGACTTCGATGTCTACATCCACCGTGGAATGGGCGCCTATATCTGTGGTGAGGAGACTTCTCTGATCGAGTCCATTGAGGGCAAGCAGGGCAAGCCCCGTCTAAAGCCTCCATTCCCTGCTTCTGTCGGTCTGTTTGGATGCCCTTCCACCGTCACCAACGTCGAGACCGTCGCTGTCACCCCCACCATCATGCGCCGTGGTGCTAGCTGGTTCGCTTCCTTCGGTCGCGAGCGTAACCAGGGCACCAAGCTCTACTGCATCTCCGGTCACGTCAATAACCCTTGCACTGTTGAGGAGGAGATGTCTATCCCTCTGCGTGAGCTGATCGACCGTCACTGCGGTGGTGTTCGTGGTGGCTGGGACAACCTCCTCGCCGTCATCCCTGGTGGATCGTCCACCCCGATCCTTCCCAAGAAGATCTGTGACGACCAGCTGATGGACTACGATGCCTTGAAGGACTCTCAGAGTGGTCTTGGTACCGCCGCCGTCATCGTCATGGACAAGTCGACCGACGTTGTCCGTGCCATCGCCCGCCTGTCCGCCTTCTACAGACACGAGAGTTGCGGTCAGTGCACTCCTTGCCGTGAGGGCAGCAAGTGGACCTTGCAGATGATGCAGCGTATGGAGAAGGGACAGGCCCGTGAGCGGGAAATCGACATGCTCCAGGAGCTCACCAAGCAAGTTGAGGGACACACCATTTGCGCTCTGGGCGAGGCCTTTGCCTGGCCTATCCAGGGTCTGATCCGACACTTCCGACCGGAGATGGAGGCGAGAATCAAGAAGTACGAGCAGGAGCACGGCTCGCAACCTTTCGCTGGCGGTTGGGATCGGGCGGCCAAGAATCAGGGCAAGCTTATTTCTCCTGGCATGTAGACCATGTGCGGGGGATTGGAGTAGTTCAAGCCCGCAGTGGCTGGGTCTAGTAACGGAAGGGAAAGTGACGAGTGTTTTTGTCTCTATAAACCATGTACAGTCCTGCGATAGCAATTCAATGTTATTTCCTTTGTTGTGTTTTGGATTGGAAATTGATCTTGAAGCATATGCACTGTAGAGATCTTGATATTCAATTAAGATCGAATCTTGTAGCGGTCAAGGGAGATTCATGAGCCCGATGTCTTTTTGCATCATCCAATTAGATGATAGGTGACCGTATTGGGCATAATCTACGGACACGAAACATTGAAGTTTGGAATCAATCACTTTAAACGAGTCCTGTCAGACTCTTTCAGCATGAAAAGAAACGCAGCGTCGTCCTATTCGTGATACATAGACTAAGCGGCAAGTAAAACAAAATCCTAATTATCTATCATTTCAACTACGGCGTACCTAAATCTCATTTCCGACCTACTCAGTCCCTGTATAAACCATCAACAAAGTTGCCCTACACTTGTCAAAAAAAGGAGTAAACGCAAAAGCCATCGAATATAAGACCGGTGGAAGAGCTGTTCCCGACCAACCCTGCACTCTACATTTAATTTAATCAACGACCTCGTGATGAAATGCTCTAATGAATGAAGGACGATGATCCCCGGCCCAAACTAAAATAAGTCGTCGTTTCACGCCTAGTCCCGTTGAGCCGACTTCCGAAAGGTCGAAAAGGGACGATCATATCTGAAGTTTCGCATTGGCGTCACGTCGTGGTGGCGATCATTTTGGACGGATGAGAGTCTTATTATTCTCTCTCTGGAGTTACTATTGTGTATATCGTATCCTCCTGTGGTCTATTCTATCGTGATGTACTCTACGTACTGTCTGACTAGAGGAGGAAATTAGGTACGGTAGAAGTACGTGTGGGCATGGATGATGGTAGGCAGGCTAACACCCTTATCCACGTTTTCCACACAACGCGGTAAAGAAAATGTGAAATGATCATGATCATGGTCATTGAGGTGGAGCTCAAACATCGTGTGATTCGATACTTAATTTAGTCAGGCATGGTTTGGATTTCGAACCGAACCGAATTGAATTAGCCCCTTTCTTTTCATATCCCTTGCGTTGCGTACCACAATCACAACCACAACCACGACTCTCCTTGATGGATGGGGAGGTGATGGAGAAGTACAAGTATGCACGCGATTGACTTTCATCCAGCGTTTTTCTCCGGACTGTAGGCCGATTAGCAAGCTACAGTCTTTTTTTTTTTTGTTTTTGGATCCCGCTTGTGATGTTTCGAGTCTTCGATCAATTGAAACCAACTCCGGCATCTCAACCTAGCTGATCTTCCTACCAAAACCATTTCTCTAGACCTCCCAACTCGCAAGTTGAGAACTAGGCACAATAGACCGTGCTTCCCCCAGCTAGACCTATACACACGTGCCTCTCTACGGCCCTAAAGCGCCTGATTCACACACTAGATCTGCACCGATGCGAGGCAAGGCAAGGCATCCATGCTCCTTGTGCGGGTGTACCTGATGATCCATGCCTCATGAAAGGGATGACGGTCCAATGGTCATCGAGTGTCTTGCGAGATGGAATAGTGGATTCTTCCGAACGCCATGATGGACATATTCTTCCGTACGCCGGTCGAGGTCCACAAGGGACAGGGGATCCGTTTGTTTCTCTTTTTTGACATTGCTCGACATAAGCCCCGGTGAGGGGAAAGAATCCAGCCATGGCAACTGGAGCGAAATTTCGGTTCCTGACTAGATCACAAATGGTCAAATGCAAGAATGTCGTTCGGATTCTTCCGGTATGTGGAGGACCCAGGCCCTGGATCTGATTGTACAGTATGATTAGTCTGTGTGGCTTGTGCTGAGCTCAACGATGGGACCTGCATGTTGGTATAAGTCCTAGGAGTTCCCAAAAGATGGTTTATTCAATCCCAGTCCTGAGAGAGAAAGGAGGGACGTCTATTTCTAACTCGTAGTTGAGCCCTTTCCTTGCTATTTGCTGTTTTTTTTTTTTCTTTTCCGTTCCAGTCACTCTCTTATTCTATCGATTCGTATAGATCCAGTCCTTACCTTACAGTATACATTCATTCACCATGTTTCCCTCAATAACACACTACTCCCTCCCAGCCTCCGTGCTATTTTCCACCCTCTTCCTCTCTCCACAAGGCGCATCCGCCTCGACAATCCAAAGCATATCCCGCGCCCAAACGGCCTTCGACACCCTCCAATCCTACTACAACCAAGCCAGCGGCATCTGGAACACCTGCGGCTGGTGGAACGGCGCCAATTGCATGACCGTCATCGCGGACCTCGCTGCGTTGGACGCCACCATCCTCCCTGCTGCCATCGATGTCTTCAATAATACATTCACCGTCGCGCCGGGCGTGAATCCCGACCCGGGCGTCGAGAAGGTCAGCGTGGCAGGGAAGACGCAGACGTTGTATCCGTCCTTGTGGCCGCTTCCGTTGCCGGATCTGTTTGCGAAGCCCGGCACGGTCAATGCCTCGCTGTGGTTGGATGGGTATTACGATGATGATGCCTGGTGGGCTTTGGCGTGGATCGCGGCGTATGATGTTACGTTGAATGAGGATTATTTACGTCTGGCGGAGGGGATCTTTGATGCGATGGTGGGTATACAACTTCTCCTATCATATCAACTTCTGAAACTGCAAGTATGGAAATTCCTGACAATTCACCAGACACAAGGCTGGCCAACAACTTGCAACAACGGCGGTATCTGGTGGGACTCAACACACACCTACGTGAACGCCATAGCGAACGAGCTCTTCCTCTCCGTCGCAGCACATCTGGCCAATCGCGCCTCGAATCGGAACTACTACATCAACTGGGCGAAGAAAGAATGGGAATGGTTCCTAGCCAGCGGGATGATCAACGACGAATACACCATTAACGACGGTCTCACGACAGCCTGCAAGAACAATAACGCGACTACGTAAGTTCCCACCTCCCTCCCCCAGCAACCCATTTCCTTAATCTTCACCTTCACCATCAACTCATTACATCTTATACACAGCTGGACCTACAACCAAGGCGTCATCCTCGGCGGCCTCGTCGAACTGAACAAAGCCTCCCCAGACTCCACCTACCTCACAACAGCAAGTAAGATCGCGCACGCCGCCATCTCCGCGTTGACGGATTCCAACCACATCCTCCACGATCCATGCGAACCGAGCTGCGAGCCCGACGCCACGCAATTCAAGGGCATTTTCATCCGCAACTTGCAGCTTCTGCACAGCGTCGCGCCCTCAGACACGTACGTAAAAGTCATCCAGGCTTCGGCGAATAGTATCTGGAACAATGATCGCGATAACGCGACGAATGTTCTGGGTGTCGATTGGGCGGGTCCGTTCGTGACGCCGGCGGATGCGTCGACGCATAGTTCGGCGATGGATGCGTTGGTTGCGGCGATTGTTGTTGGTTGATTATTTTTATATGGGTATATATGGTGGTCTGGGATGGACTTTAATGAGGTTTTTGTTTGGGATTTATGATTCGGATGCTTTCCTGGTGAAGGGGGCGCAGTGTATCTGCTGTATACGCTGCTTGGGATTTTTGGGTTTTATATGTATAATATTAGGTATAATTTTTAATGCTCTAATGAGAGTAATTATGGTTGAATACGTGGACAGTGTTGATGTCGATTTATCAACTAATGGAGATATAAAATGTATAGGTATATTGGATAATATCTTCTGAAGGGATATTTTATCTTTGTAGAGGTTGAGGTGGAGACACAACCTCATGGGCGACCTAAGTTCCTTATTACTGATATACTAAGAATATTTGCCAATCTCCTAGCAGAAGGATATATTACCCCTAGCATACCATGGTGAGTTTGACCACTGTCTTATATGAACGATCTTCATAAAAGTTCATGTCTATTACCAATTATTTCACTGAGAAGCTAAGTATCTCGTACGCCAGGAGCAAAAGCAAGCTCTCCGGATATCGCTCAGATCCCCCCACATAAGCTAAAAGAAAAACATATCTGACTTCAATGACCATGATCAATTAAGTCTTTGCACATCTGCACCATTCGGCTCCCCTTCATTTAGTGTCGACTTTCTCGTTCTCATTTTGTGCTGCCTGCTCTTTCTCCTCCTTCTGTTTCTTCTTCAATTCCACCTTCTCGAGCCTTGCCTGTCGCCATCTCATTCCGTACTTCTGCTCAAGGACAAGAATAATTAAGCCCACAGTCTGGACAAGACCGAGGAAAAAGAAACACCATCCCCAGCCCATTCCACTTAGCATGTAGTCAATGACAGCAGCACCGACTGCGCCCAGCCAGCAGCGGACAAGGTTACAGGCAGCAGCTGCCGTGGCAGGTCGGTCCGGGAAGAGATCCACGAGAAGCGTATTAAGAGTATTGAGCGAGGCGATAAAGCAGAAACCGTTGATGAACTGCAAGATCAGCGGGGCGACAAGAGGAGAATGCTGCTGCAGTACCCAGCCGTAAGGCAGGTAGGAGGCGATCCCGATAGCCATCAGAGGGAATACAGTCTTGAGACGGGCCTTTTCAATGGGGAACTTGCGCAGGTCATCGCCCCGTTTGCGGTCAACAGGGAAGCCCAGTTTACGTGCATCACGTTTATAGGTGTAGTCAATTAGTTTGCCGTTAAGCGTGGCACCGATGCAGGCCGCTACACCAAGGGGACTATACAAGGAATTAGCTTTAGGGTTTAAAAGAGAATAGAGGGAGAGCAGAACTCACATATAACACAGGCCCACTTGAAGGGTATTGTATCCGTAGAGCTTAGGGAAGAGGTTTGCCGTACTGGTGAGCATGGCGATGTTGGAGAACATGACGATTCCAATGTAAGAAATGATGATGAGTGCATCTTTCTCAATGAGGATCGCAAAAGAAAGCAGCGGATTGGGAAATCCGACTTTCCTTTTGCTCTGCTCTTTATCCAGAGCTTCTCGAGTTCTCTTCATCTCTTCACGTTTGACCGGATCCATCTTCCTCTCCTTTGATTTCGCTTGCACGTACTGGAGCAGGGACATCCGCCACCACTCTCTTGGAGGCACGCTCCCATTACCGACGATCTTCCGAGCCGTTTCGGGCATCAAGATGATATAGGCCATCAGATACCCTCCACTGATAATGACCAAGAACCAGAAGACACTTCTCCAACCCAGGAACTTTGCCAGGAGACCTCCAATGACGGGACCTAAAGCGGGAGCAACCATCGCGCCAGCGGCCATGGGCCCGATATATGTACCTCGCTCAGCCGTCGTTGCTATATCAGCAATGACACCGTATCCAAAGGCAACGGTGCCACTACTACCTGCACTCTGAAGGCACCGCAGTACCATCAAGGCCGCATAGCTGTTTTGCAGAGCCAGTCCGATATTCGCTCCCGTGTAGATTGTGAAAGCCAAGATATATGCCGGACGCCGACCACCCGTATCCGCAAAGGTCCCCATGAAACTAGGTGCGAGACCCTGGAGGATCATGTAGGTCGTGATCGAAAGATTGATGAGTCCAGTCGTCAGATGGTAGTTCTTGACCAAGGTCGGCATGACGGGATAGTAGATCTGACCGGAGAGGGGAGAGAAGAACGATGCCATCGTCACCATCACGACAATGAACAGTTTCTCATATTTGCTAAAAGCGCTATGGGCGGGCCTCGAGTCTGCCCTTTTGGTAGTCTCCTCCTGTGCTTCGACTGCACCGGGATCTGAACCCGCAGCAGCCTCTGCTGGATTTTCGATCTTTTCGTCAATGTTTCCATTCTGCTCAGCAGTGTGAACGCTTTGCTCTGGAGATAGAATGACGGAAGTCTCCTCCGCGGGACGCTCCTCGTCGTTTCCCATTTTGCTTTGTTTTCGAGGACTTTTTCTTGACTATCACCGTGAAGTGTAAGTAATGTCCACCAAACTCTTTCAAACCGACAATATATCAAGTCAATATCAATGTATCTCGTATGTAGCAGATCATATAGACGTACCTCCCGAGATAAAATCCCTAGATCAAATCACTATCGAAGAATGATATCAAGGACGTCAAGTCTGAGCTTGAATCGAGGGAGCAGAGAGACCTTCGATCTTAGGTTTCACAACAGAAGAAGAAAGAATGTAGAAATCCCCGTAGGTTAAATCACCGACACAACGGCACAAAAACACCGCATGTAATCTCTTCTGTTCTCCTTCCCTGAACCGCGTCGCAGATAAGAAGCTAAACAAGTCCGTCCGCCGTGGCCTCCTGGCCTAGTCGAGTTAAAACTGCAGTTGATCCACTGAGAACATCGAATATCGCGGACGATATGAATCTGCATCTGCTCAAAAGGCTGATGGAGGAAATTTCTAGCTTGGAGAGGCCTGAACAGCTGCGGTGATTTCTTCATTTACACCTCACCGACGCCCTGCAGCCCGGTAACGGGAACTATACAGCTGAGAGACCAATCAGAGTGATGCCGGAACCGGGATGGCAGCTACTATTCCATCCCGGGCGAACCAGATGACGCTGCGGAGGCGGACAAAGAAGCACAGACCGATCAGATTCGCTGCCTTGGGACGGGAAATGTAACCCTGGAAGGAACCATTCTTGGGAATTGATGTAAGTGCCCGAGAGGCGACTTCAGGATAACCATCCGATTTGTTCTACCATCTATCTGAGCGCTCGGTTGACTCTACAGTATCTTCGATCTGTTATGTTCAAGTATATGACCCACCTGCCACCTAGAGTAAATAGATACGGATGAGATCACGCTTGGATTGTTATGGGAATATAGAAGATAACCTCGACTTTTTATTATATGCTAAAGACCTTAGAGCGGACAGATGGCTTGTAGTAGGAAAACAACCAAGACAACCTATCATGCACTCGTGCTCCTGTCCATGAACAAAGTGGAATGGATCCGCGGCTGCAAACGATATGAACCAAGTTCGAGATTCCAGCGACGAGAGAAAGACGAATGTAGAAAGAGGTCAAGACATCGACCATCCAAACGAACGCTCAGAAGCATGACACAAAGCAATGCGATCCAATCCAGTCTGATCGTACAGCTCCCCATTCACACCCAGCTCAGTAAGCACCAGCCATTACAACGCCGTAGTATCTCCGGCTCAACTCTATCGTGTGCTGCAACCGCGCGTCTCCCGTTAGGGGTAAGTTGAGGACCGCAGACATGGAAACAGCCTGTAGCCTGGAGTCAGCGATGTTCCACAATGCGTCAGAATGAGGATCCAAAGCACTCACATCTCCATTCTCCTGCACGCACCACCCCGCAACCACACGGCTCATCTCCCGGAAGGCAACTCTCTCCTCCAGCCCTTCCACACCAGCACCCTGACTGATCTTCTCTCCCATCCCGACCAGCGCGGAGACGAGACGCTTCAAGCGGTTCTGATCCTTGCGTGCACCCTTGGCGGTGACCAGGCGCAGGAAGTCATCGTACACGCCTCCTCCATTCGTCCAGCCCCTCACCTTCCGTTCAGGTCCATCTCCGAATCCTGACAACAGCGTCTCAAGCGTGACATAATCGCGCTCGATGATCGTCCTCGGCCCAACAATGCGACAGAACGTTGCGTGCGCATCGTTCCAGTTCTTTCCGCGAATGAGACAGTCTACTTCAGCCGCTGCATCCCCGGTATCGCGCGCGTAGAGGGCCTTAGCGACCCACAGCCAGGCATCGGGCAGTTGAAGGTCATTTGTGAAATAATGCCAGGTAGCGTCTGGAGCGCCTTCAGGGGTGGTGGGATTGGGAAGCATCCTAGCGAACCGGGCTAGAAGTTCCTTCACCGCACGCTCTCGGTCAACAGGGCGCGACAGATGTAGAAGGATGAACGTCGCCTGCTCGAACTGGCCGACGGAGCTGAGTTCCCAAGCGTAATCCCAAACCAGCTGGTCAGCCCGTGCATTGTCAACGACAATAGACTCATGCTGACCCACAAGCACAGAGACTAAGTGATGCAGTTGGAATGACAGACGGTTCGAGATCCGGTTCCCAGAAACGGATTCAGGAAGTACGGCAGCCGGGAATTCCAACTTAGGAAGTGAGACAGCGTCCGCACCACCAGCTGCCACAGAGTAGACCTTTAAGAGTACCCAAAGAGGAGACTCGCGGCCGAGGATATCAGTGTTATTACGCGCCACCTCGCGATTCTCCTCTAGATATGGTGGCAAGGGAAAGGCAGGCTCACCACCGTCGGTGATGTCGCGAAGGAACTTGGATACCGCAGTTTCAATCGGCTCATCTTCAGCAATGCAATACCAGAGACGGAGACCAAAGGCCTGGAACCAGTCGAGACCAAAACGCTCACTGAAAGTGAATGTCGAAGCACGATCCTCCAAAGCGCCACCCGGCTTGCCTTCGCTGCGGAGAGCGTTACCAGCAAGAAGTTCGTACAGTGCCCGGATCGGTTCACTCATTTCAGAGTAGACATTATGCTGGCGCCATGACTCAACCTGATTTAGCATGTCAGCTCGCGTGGTTGAGTTGCGGCCGATTTGTGCAAGCAGAGTCGCCAGATGCAAGTTGCCACTCTCTACCAAGGTCTTGCAAGCTTCTTCCACACGGTGTGAACAAAGCAAAGCGACGGCACATTCCTCTGCTGAGTCAATCTTTCCCAGATCCTTCGAATGTCTCTCGCGAACAATGCTTTCCCACAGGCGGCTGAGACGGTCCTTCTTGATGCGGTGCGCATATTTCGATCGCAGCTGGGGGGGGACACCGGCAGATATGTCATCCTCGATATCATCATTAAAAAGGATATTTGCTAGCTGCCAGATCTGTCGTTCCGTGTCCGCTTGCGCGGAGATTTGAATAAATTGTCGGAGATCAGCCTTTGCCAAGCGAGCAAAGGGTATGCTATCGACCCGACGGACGGTGGATTGTTGACGCTGAGCCTCTATCATAGCCTCGGACTACAAAAAAAATCAGCACAAAGCGGTTTGTTTACTTGGGACCGTAGCTACCAACCTCTGCAGTCTTATTGAAAGCCAATAGGACGATGTCTCGGCCTTCGCTCGTAATGGAAAACCCCTGCTCCCAGGGTTCGCCAGGGTCGGGGAGAGTATCTCTCATATCATTCTTAGCGCAGATGATAGAATCCATAGGACCCCAGCGTGGCTTGAACGAGTGATGGAACGCAATATCGTCTTCAGTGAGCTCATTCGACTCGGCGGCGAAAGTCTTGGGTTGTTTGGAATAGGGCCACTGCAAAGACAAAGAGTTTAGCTATTCGATTCTTTGGATTGTTTTCGCTATCTGTACTTGAGTGGGCTTAAGGCCCAGGATTCCTAAATACATTCTGGGGAGAAAAGGGAAACATTAGACAAAAATCATAAAGGGGAGTTCAAACCTGGAGACCCTGCGGCTGCACATTCTGCTTCTTCATCGGAGACTGTCCTTGCTTGCGCGGCTGTTGAAACAAAGAATTCATCAAATCAATGCTAGTCGTAAACCCTTTCTGGCGTCCGTCCGTCGTCTTTTCCTTAGGCGTATCATCCAGCAGGTTCTTACCCGCAAAGGCGTTCGCTTGTATTTCACGGAGAGCATCACGATCCTGCTTTCGTGGACTGATCGTTCGCTGCAGCTGGTCCGCCCAATCTCCACTAAGGTCAAGTTGAGCTTTGGAAGGCGTACCCCAAGGCTGAATCGAGCGTTGTGTGTGTTCGAAATCCGACATTATGCTACCTGTAGTATTATCCTGCTCCGCGGTGCGATGAGGGGTAGGAAAGGAGCCGGCCATCTCCATTTCATCATCCTCATCAGATCCAACTTCTGACTCAATCGATTGCTGGCTTTCAGTGATTTCGTCGCCATCTTGTTCAGCAGTTGAACCCGCGGAGCCGTCCTCTAAAAAAGACTCTTCTGTTTCTTCACCTGATTCCATATCTTCATCTTCGATCGTTCCCATCTGATTACCAAACGCACCCGGAACTATCTTACGCTTCTTGAAGTCAAATGTGTCATCATCCACCCCGGCCATGGAGCCAACGAAAGAGTCGTCGATCGAAAAGGAGGAAGTCGGCTCAGAGCCCACGGTGTGGTACAGATTCCCGGGTGTATGAGCCTTGGGAGTGGGTGTGTCAGGAGCTGCACTCAATGTGCTTTGGTTGAGGCTCTCACCTTCATCGTCGTCATCGTAATCAAGACCATAGGTGGTGAAGTGAGGCACCCTGAAGACCCAGGTTCCGGTATCCTTCTCGTAGGCCACAAACTGGGTGTTGTGCACCTTCTTCAAACGGTCAATATGCTTATCGAACAGAGGACCGCTAGTAAGGGGAGATGGCGACTTCTTGTCGCGACCGCGGGGCCAAGAGTTCTCGATCCTCAGAGTAGAGGGGACGTTCAGGCCCTTGCCCATAGGTGGCTTGTGGACATCATCGGGGTAGACGGTGATAGATCGGACGGTAATCTCGACGATTCCGCCAAAAATCTGATCAAGATCGACAGTGGTCAGATCAACGGGTTCATCGAAAGTGACCTGACCGCACTTCTTGCGTCCGACCGTGAAACCGACGACGTGCTTCAGCTCATCACGACTCATCTTGCTGAGCTCAATACGCGATGGCTTCATCCAATACTCGCCGGGCTGGGGATCAGCAGCGGGAACAAACGGCAACGTGGAAACACCATTAGTGACGGGGCTTTCAGCCTCCGGAACAACAGCAAGTTCGTTGCTACGGACGGCTTCCATTTCTGGCTGAGCAGGAACAGGAACTTCGGGGGTGGTGGTGGCCTTGATACCGTTCACACCATTGGCTTGACCGTGCTTGCGGATCGATCGCAAAAACCCGAGTTCTTCGGCAGTGGGCTCAGGGCTCTGAGTTTCCGCACGGACAACGGCACCCTCGCTGACACCGTTTGGCTCCTGAGACTCGGAGTCGAAGCTGACCCTCTTCTTCAACTTGCTGCCCTGCTGCGCGGCATCTTCGCCATTGGTTATAATACCAGAAGTGCTCGCTGGGCGTGCAAAGAGATCACTTCTCAGGCTCCGGTCAATTGTCAGTCGCTTGAGACTACCACCCGAGTAGCGCGAACTACCAGGAGTGAAAGCGCCAGGAGCCAAGATGCTATCGCTATCGGGATCGAAAGTCTTGCGCAAGTTACTAGTGGAGAAACTCTTGCTAAAACTACGTCCGAAGCTGCCGGGGGCATTTCCACCGCGGATGCTGCCACCCAGAAGACTACCACCCAATCCACTCGGAGTGCTGGTCGTGCTGGAAGGCGTTCCATAGGTGGAGTAGGAAAATCCGTATCCCTGACGCTTGGGAGGGGTGATAAGACGATTCGCCGCATTAGGGGTTATCTTATAGACGGGCAGAGGAGTGCGCTGCTTCTGTTTCATACTAGAAGACAGGGGGGTTGCAAGGGGACCTGGGCTGGGGGCATTAGGACCTGGCAAACCCGAGAAGATGGATTGGTTTCCGTAAGGGTTTCCCTCCAGAAGCGAAGCCTGCAGAGAGCCAGGCACAGGCTGCTGCTGCTGTGGCTGCTGGATTTGCGTGTTTCCGAACAAGCTGCTGGTGCCCAGACCTCCAGTCTGCTGAGGCTGGTTCTGCGCACCGAAAAGCGAAGCGCCAGCCGTCTGAGGAGTTCCGGTATTGGTCTGGCCGAAAAGGGAGCCTCCGGTGGTGGTATTTCCGAAGAGACTGGGCTTCTGTTGTTGCTGGGTAGCGGCGCCGCCAAAGAGACCACCACCTGTGGCCGCTTGCTGAGGCTGGTTCTGCTGTCCAAATCCGCCAAAGGCGCCCGTCCCAGTGGTCGAAGTAGCTCCAAACAAACTAGGCTTCTGCTCCTGCTGCTGCGCGGCGCCACCAAACAATCCTCCAGTACCGGTTTGCTGAGTGGTGCCTCCGAAAAGACCACCAGTTCCGGCCTGCTGGGTGTTTTGCCCAAAAAGTCCAGTTCCAGTCGTGGTACCTGAACCGAAGAGACTTGGCTTCTGCTGCTGTTGCTGGGTCGCAGCACCAAACAGTCCTCCACCAGCCCCAGTCTGTTGGGCCTGATTCTGTTGTCCGAATCCAGTAAAGCCACTGGTAGCGGTCTGCTGCTGGCCACCAAATGGAGAAGCCGTGGCAGTGGCAGCTCCGAAAGGATTGGCGGTCGTGGTTGTGGCCTGCTGACCGAACCCAGTACCGCCAAATCCAGTTCCTGTAGTGCCGCCAAATAGGGGCTTGTTCTGCTGCTGGGCGGTGTTGCTGCCGAACAGTGTACCACCCGTTCCGAATCCTCCAGTAGTGCCAGTGGTAGTTCCAAAGCCGCCAGTGGTTGCAGTGTTACCGCCGAAGAGGCTAGGCTGAGAGGTGGTGGTTGTTGTTCCTCCGAACAAGGAAGTGGCTGGTTTCTGAGCTCCGAATAAAGGGTTCGTCGTGGTGGTAGTGGTGGTGCCGAAAGCAGGAGTGGCAGCGGTCTGTCCGAAGGTAGATGGTGCGCTCGTACCGCCGCCAAAAGGCGTAGTCGTGGTGGTGCCAAAACCAGATGTAGTTTGCTGGCCAAAGCCAGTTCCACCAAATGCAGATGTGCCAAAGGCTCCAGCCTGACCGCTTCCGTTTCCGTATCTACGGCCTTGTTGATAATCAGCTAGACGAAGTTCCTATTTTGTTGTTAGCAGCTAAGCTCTTGAACACAATCACGATTCATTAAAACTCACCTCAAAGGAGTATCTGCTGTAAGGCTGCATATAAGTAATGCTCTGGTAATGGTTGGTAACATTTGAGCTGGTGTCCTTCTCCGTCACAGGATTGAATGGAGTAGCTCCAGTTCCCTCGCAAGGAGGAATTGTGCCCTGAAAGGCAGATCCTGCTGTGGCACCGAATCCCGTGGTCGTTGTGCCGGTACCAAACCCTCCTCCAGTACCAAAACCACCTGTGCCAGTACTGGTTCCAAAGCCTCCGGTCTTGTTGCCAAAGAGACCCCCGCTGGTGTTACTGCTACCGAATCCGCCAGTATTCGAGGTCGAACCAAAACCACCGAAGCCCGTGCCACCAGATGTCGCAGTACCGCCACCGAAGAGGCTACCACCGCTAGTCGTGGGGGTAGACCCGAAACCAGTACGATTCTGACTGCCGAAGAGAGTGTTCGACTGATTCTGCGGAGAGCCGAATCCTGCATCCACCAAGTCAGTAACTGTGAGAGACATCTTTGTATCGCAATCAGTGCAGAGAATAACGAAAAGGAAGGAATTCCGAGTAAACGAGACTTTGGACTGCCGTTGTAAAGTCGTGGAGAAGAAAAAGGAGTGTCCTGACGTCCTTGGGTTTGGATCCAGATGTCTGCTGGGAGTGTTACGTGCGGGTCCCAGGTGGCTGCAAAAGGCGGCCAGACAAGTGAATGCCCATGGCCGACCAGCCACCACGCCATCACCCAACGTTACAGTCGCAAATGAGGGAAAAAGACCATCCTGCGAATCTCACGGCAGGTTCTTTGATCACGTACCTCCGCCGGAACCAAATCCGCCCGATGTGCTACCGAACAAGCCGCCACCGGTCGTATTGGTGCTGCCAAACGGTGACGATGTAGACCCAAAGCCTAGATCATGGGGTAGAACGCGGTCAGAGACAGTTCTGAACTGGGGGTTTTTCTGCATTTCTTTGGTGCGAGTACTCATTCCACGTCGGGTCATCCGCGAGTTGGGTGTGCGATCTCCTTTGCCTTTTTTCTTCGACGGCCGCGGGTCGACGTCGACAGCGCCAGCGACGGGGAAGTCCAAAGTCCCAACAACGGAGCAGTCTAAATCGCAAGTTGAGGATGTGTAAACCTACCTCCTGTGCTTGATCCTCCAAATCCAGAGCCGGTGCCAAACCCGGAGCTCTGCTGGTTGTTCTGGCCGAAGCCACTGAATCCGAAAGACATTTTTGCCGCCTCTCGTCCTCGTATTAATTCATCCGTTCCAGTGACGTATCGAGCGCCGGAAAGGCGACTGCGCGAAATGCGAAATCCAGTGGTATACTAAATACAAGCGACAAAGAAAAATTGAGGAAAATTCCTGCAGAAAGGGCGTGGAGAATGGCGATGATCGCGACGCGCTTCGGACAGGATGCAAACAGAGATTGCCTGTCGGAATTGCGCCAGGGCACGCTGACAGCCTATTTAAAGAATTCTGCACAAGCTGCAGAGGATCCAAGAGAATGGCCTCACAGAGTGCACTGGAGAAATGGAATAGAAGAAAGGGCGGATAACAGGTGGTGAGTGACCGCTACAGGGAGACACGCGATGCTTAAGAGGAGAAAGAAGCTGTAGAGGAGGTTAGGAAGGGCGGGCTCGCTTAAGTGGCCTATTCCTGAATTGGGAGGGGATGACGGGGGCGGCGAAGTCTACGAGAGGTTGGTTGGTTGGGTTGAAGACAGAGAGAGAGAGAGGAAAAGAGGCGCAGGCACGCAAAAGAGGGAGCAGTGCATTCCGGTTGACCACTCAACGTGCAGAGAACTTGTGGTCATGTGATTACCTGACTAAGCCAACAGGTGATGCCTGGTGGTCAGTCAGGAATGAACCAATCAGAGCACGGGCATCTCACTCAATTCTGAAGAGTCCATCGAAGGATGCAGAACACGTGCATCGAGTGGAAGGGTCATGCCGTCGACTCTCTCTGCATGACGGAGTCCATACAGTATTTTCCTTCTATTTCAATCAGGATGACTCATTACGAGCATACGGGAGGTCCAGGCGACTCAGAATGGAAAAATATAAACTAGTATATTCATACGATGCTCTGTACAAACGTGGGAATCTGCAAAACGACATGCATGACAATGCATCAGAAAGGAGTAGCTATCTATGCGAATACTACTCATGTCTCGGAGCTCTTGCTCCCAGGACTAATACTCGTTGGTATCGAAGCCGACGTTAAGTATGGTGCGCCCCTCGTTCCATTCATTTCGTTTAATATTTATGGATTTTTTTGGTTTATTTTTTTCTTCGTTTTCTTTCGTTTCATGCGCCCTTTACTTCTTGCGGGCGGCGTGGACGATCTCGATGATCTTGCCCACAACGGACGGGTCGGACAGCTGTCGGCAGGAGTCAGTATCATGTCATTCCCAATGGATACATCAGAGCGTGAGGCACTTACCGTCGAGGTGTCACCCAGGCTGTCCTCCTCACCGCTCAGGATCTTGCGCAGGATACGGCGCATGATCTTACCACTGCGGGTCTTGGGCAGGTCCTCGATAACGAAGACCGCCTTGGGCGCAGCGAAGGGGCCGATCGACTTACGGACCTGGATGATCAGGTCCTTGCGCACCTGCTCGGTGGTCTCGTTGCCCGGCTTCAACGCGACGAAGGCATTGACGGCCTGACCAGTCAACTCATCGGCAATACCCACGACGGCAGCCTCAGCGACCTGAGGGTGCTCGACGAGAGCGGCTTCGATCTCAGCGGTCGAGAGACGGTGTCCGGACACGTTGACAACGTCGTCGACACGGCCACGGATCCAGTAGTAACCGTCGTGGTCACGGCCAGCACCATCTCCAGTGAACTAGACAAACCGTCAGCTTGGACGTATCCGAGGAGGAGAGGCAGAAAAACTTACGTAGTAGCCCTTGTACACATTCAGGTAGGTGTCCATGTAACGCTTGTGGGCACCCCAGACGGTACGGGCCATGCTGGGCCAGGGCTGCTTGATGGCGAGGACACCCTCGACATCGTTACCCGTGATCTCCTCACCGGAGACCGGATCAATAATAGCAGGCTCGATACCGAAGAAGGGCAGGGATGCACTTCCGGGCTTCGTGGGGGTAACACCACCCAGAGGTGTGATCACGTGAGAACCGGTCTCGGTTTGCCAGTAGGTCTAGAAAGACAAAAATGTCAGCCCATTCGTTTCAGGACAAAAAAACATCAGGAACAGGTTGAATTGGGGACTTACGTCGGCAATGTGGCACTCCTCCTTTCCGACGACCTCGAAGTACCACTTCCAGATCTCAGCGGCGATGGGCTCACCGACGGATCCGAGGACACGGAGGTGCTCCATCTTGTGGTTGATGTGTTCGTCACCAGCACGCTTCAGGAGACGCAGGGCAGTCGGAGCAACGTAGAACTGGGTGACCTTGTGCTTCTCGATCACATCCCAGTAGCGGGAGAAGTTGGGGTAGGCAGGGGTACTCTCGAAGACGACGGTAGAGCAGCCCAGCAGCAGAGGGGCGTAGACGACGTAGGTGTGACCGGTGATCCAGCCGACGTCACCACCGCAGAAGAAACGGTCGTTCTCGTGGATATCAAAGACATACTTGCCCGTGGTGGCAGCACCCATCAGGTAACCAGCCGTGGTGTGCATGACACCCTTGGGCTTACCGGTCGAACCGGAGGTGTAGAGCAGGAACAGAGGGTCCTCGGAGTTCATGGGCTCCGGAGGAAGGTAGTTAGGGTACTTCTCGACCTCCTCGTGCCACCAGAGGTCACGGCCCTTGGTCCAGGGCACATCCGCACCGGTGCGCTTGAAGACCAGGACGTTCTTCACATCCGGGCACTGCTTCAGCGCCTCATCGACGATCTTCTTGGTGCCAATCACCTTTCCACCACGCTTGCCCTCGTCCGTGGTGATGACGACCTTGCATCCGGCGTCGGTGACACGGTCCCGAAGAGAGTCGGAAGAGAAACCGGCGAAAACGACCGAGTGGACAGCACCGATACGGGCGCAAGCCAGGAAGGCTACGATAGCCTCTGGGATCATAGGAAGGTAGATGGCGACGGTGTCTCCCTTCTTGACGCCCTGCTGCTTGAGCACCCAGGCGACGCGAGACACCTCGCGGAGGAGCTCGCCATAGGTGATGCTGCGGCCCTCGTTGGGCTCATCGGCCTCGTAGATGATGGCAACCTTGTCCGGGTTCTTGATGGCGTGACGATCCACGCAGTTGAACGAGGCGTTCAGATAGCCCTCGACGAACCAGGCGTTGTCTCCGTTGGCGAAGGAACCGATGTGGGTAGTCTGGAAATCCTTGTCCCAGGTCAGGAGCTCGCGGGCCATGCGGGCCCAGAATGTGTCGGGGCTCCTGATGGACTCCTCGTACAGCTTCTTGTACTCATCGAGATCCTGCAGATGAGGCTGGGTCGGGTGCTTGTCGTAGAATGCCTTGGGGACATGGAAGGTATCGACTTCGTGGGCCTCAAGCACCTGGTGAATTTGTTCCTGCATTAGCACGGGAAATATTCGGCGCACGAGAGCTGTAATCACAATGCAGGGATTGGCAGGGCTTACCACTGTGGGCTTCTTAACGACCCCCTCAGACATGGTGAATCGGTTATATAGGTCCTTTCTTCTTTATTGCACCGGTCAGCTCAGAAGCACAAAGGCGTTGCGATGATTGCAAAAGGACGGAGGACGACGCACACGAGGAGTTACTTTTAGTTACCGCGACGGGGGGGTTGGCGCTTAGGCGGGGTGTGCGGCAGGCCGCAGCAAACTATGGCGGAAATCGTCCGGGCGTTGAGGCTCTCGACAGCCGAAGACCGGACACGACAGGCACAAACTCTGAAGATGCGGAAAGGGAAAGGAAGTGAAAAAGGGAGTATATAGCAGTACACACAGGGGGCGAGTGATCAACCGGGGAGGGGGGTTTGGATGGCGGCGGGCAGGAGCTTTAAATGTTGAATACGACGACCCCAACCATGACGAGGGGTTTCCGCTCGATCTACGAGGTTAAGCCGTGTTCGATGAATTAGGAGCCAGGCGAACTAAGCTGAAGAGTTACAAACGCTCCGCCCGAAGACGCACTCGGCCATGCGGGGCGTGACAGCCCATCGTTTCCGTTGCTCCGGCCATCCGGGGAAGATAAACCAGGCGCCGGAGGAGGCGGTTTACTTCTCTCCACTGGTGTGCCTATCACTGGTCGGGTTCAGGACTCCCCTGCGATATGGGTTTCTTTCTCAACCGCTCACTTTGGATCCTGGTTTGCGGGTCCGCAGATGTCCCTGTGTCCAGGTCCATCACAACAGAAAGTGAGGCATGGAAACGACCTTCTCCTGAAGGAGAGCTACTCGACTTGGGATAGTCGATGAACGTTCTCCCTGGAACTTGTCATGGGAGGGGTATGACCGGCGTGAGGAACTATCGAGGGGCCGCCACCAGGTGCAATCGCCAGATTCATCAGTCAATCATCGCATGGCATTTCCAGCCCTTCCCACGGGTACGAAAGTTTGCCAGAAGACGTGGGGAGAAGACAGACCAATCGGCCCAGCAGGTCTTCTGTTCGCAGACGGTTTTCCCCAGAAGATCCTCCAGAAACGGGCAACTGACTCGGACGTCGATTCGGCGGATTTTTGGGTTACCCAGCCCCTTGGCACGCATCTGAACTGTCGTTGGAGAGATCGATCCTTTGGTGGCGGCTGGAGTAAGCAAAACTTGGAGTAGTTACTCCAGAAAATCGTAGTCAGCCCCTTCTCCAGGTCTCTTTTCAGAGGCGGGAGGCATTAATTATTATTACGGGATTTTCACCATTTCCTCTCATTGCCCACCCATCATCATCCACATTTTTTTTACGCCTCCGCCATGGTTGCAGCCATTATTCCCGAGACTCATCCAGCAGCGGAAACAGGCCAATCCCAGCAGCGTCTCACCGTGTCTTTCCCCCCCAACCCTCCAGATCCAGCAACAACCTGTGGGGTTTCTCGCTTCAATCCCGGCCGGTTCTCGGCGCTCGCTGCTTCTCTTTCACCAGGAAAACGCCGCAGCGAACGACACTAACTGGCGTATTTACGTATCTGGACTGCCATTCTGCCCTTTGCTTCGTTCGTCGTGGAACGAAGATTAGTTGATTACCGGTACTGCCGCATGCCCGCTGCTGATGCGGTTGCACGGAACTTCGGTCGTACTTCGCCCTCGGTCCAAACGTTCGTCATGCTCGACTCAAAACTTCCCATGTTTCCAGACCTTCCAATGGGACTAAGTTACTTTCTCCGGGCATCTGGACACGAGTTCTTTCCGGAAAACTCCCAAGCCATGAACCCCCTCCGGAGGAAGCGAAGATCCCGCGCGTCTCCTGGTCAATAATAATCCCTGAACGATAAGCACTTCGCGAGTTTCTAGCTTAGTCTACCCCCCTATCATTATTATTTCTGGAAGGCCGCATAAATTGATATCCGTTGTCTTCGTCCGAACTGGCCCAGCTCTGCCGCCATGTCGGATCCGGACGCCTCAAACGGGATAACCGGTGTGCAGCATCAGGCGCCAACATGGACTTTAACAGGTTCAGCACTGGTCAGGGGGACAGGGACTACTGCTTCCAAGGGTCCAAGGACGGTCTTCCGTACTTCTGCCCGCCGCAACTACTGAAGAATAATACGGGGCAGCGGCAGAAACTTAGACTTTAAGAGGCCTTAGTTCCCCCAGTGAACTGATGGACAGATCCGTGCCCCAACGCAAGGACCACCACGTATTTCTGCTTCTTCACTTTAATTTCTATCAAACCAACTGAGGTCCTCCTCGTGGACGGCGGGAAGGGCCGTCGCAACCCGAGTATGACTGACTCGTAGGCCGGTTGAGACAACAAGACGTTCATTCATGCATTATAATTATTTTTTTCTATCATAGAGAGTAGACGGTGGTTACGCAACAATTCTATATTTTCCTACCACAGCAGAGAATGATCACCCGTGCAGCTGCCATCCTCTGTACCACCAACTCCCCATCCCCAGTACGAAGAGAGCGACACTTCCATCCCTCGCGGCATCCCGCAGCAGCTGCAGCCAGATACCTAATCCGGCTAACTGGCCTTCGCGCTTTCGCACCAGCAGCCTCGTCCCACTCAGGAGTAACTCCCCTGTCATGAATATCACGAAGGGATTCTGCGCCGTAGCCGGGGGCGGCGGTCTGGTTCCATAAGTTTCGACTGACGAGCCGATGACCACGAGTAGATAAGCTCCCAGAGCAAACGCAAACAAAGCATGCAGCAACTTCAGAATTCCCTGCCACCTCTGCTCCGCAGGGGACTCAGGCTGCGATCTGCCGCCCAAGAACAACTTGGACAGAAACGGCGGCACCCCCAGTGCGGAGGATAGATCAGCAGGGGATAAATCCGGGGGTGCTTCCGCGCCTGCTCCCGCAGCCGCCGCATCCCCCGTCGGTAGACCACCCATCAACGCACTCAGTAGCTTCATCGTAGGATCCTCCTCCGCCGGAGGCTGGGGCTGATTCGGTGGATGTGCCCGTAGTAACGCCCGGAGGTATTCCTGCTGCGCTTGTATACTCTCCGCAGACTGCTCTGCGCCTGTGCCTGTGGGAGCGGGCGGGAATGGCGACACTGATCGTCGAGGAGTCTCGCTTCGCGGTTCGGAAGGAGCGATGATGGGAGGTGTAGTCGATGCTGGCGCTGGAGCTGGAGAGGGAGAAGGGCTTTCGCGCTCTGGAGACGATCGAGCATGTTAGCGGACATTTCAAGCCACTTTTTCCAACCATATAACCAGCAACCCATATCATATCAAAGAGACAGGAAAGAAGATGAACCCATACCGCTCAGCGGTGTCCGTCCGCTCAAACTAGTAATTTTGTCCAATCGCGCTGACCCTCCAGCCTTGATCTTTGCTTCACGACGCTCTCGACGCAGGCGCGCTGCCTGCTGCGCGGGCGATTCTTCCGTGGATGACATGATGTTGGTTTCGGAGTATATCGATTGCTGGCTGTAGCTGAAGAGGGGTATAGGTGTATCACAAGCGCATAGATCGTGGATCACTCGAGGTCAGAAGTCACAGGTCACGTCACGAGCAAGCTGGCAGTTGAAACCTCGAGTAGCTATCGTGTAGTACCGATTCAACTTCCGACCGCACTCTCACTCTCTGAAGAGACAGGAGGAAATAAGCTTCAATGCCGCCAGGTTAATATTAAAGAAAAATCGAAATATGAGAAGGAAAGAAAAGAATCCCACTCTCCACGTTCAATTCGAGCTGGTGCAAGTCCACGTGTATTTGAAATGTGTTTGTACGGTCTGGCCCTCGCTTTCGGAGCCTTTGACGTCGACAACGCGCTTTGGCCCGCGGGTCTCCGCTAGCTCGTTTAGGTAGGCTACTCTAAACCAACCCGACCAATCAAGGCCTACGGCTACAGTACGCATAGTTGTTTTGCAGTTTAAGTGGCTTTGCAGATGTGTCAATTCTCGATTAAGGGAAATTTATTACTCGATCTCTTTATCGAATATTGGTATTAGCTAGCTTACTCTCCATAGTACTTTGTACGCCTGTACAAATTTATTTTATTTATATTGGATACTTGTCCGCACTTGCAAAACTGATTGAGATAGCACTTCCGTAAGGTGAAGTCTAGGTCGATATATCCAAACCGATATGCACGATATGCACAGATGGGCTTATTGTTCTGTTTCTTTCCCAGTCCGTTTTTCGAATGATGTGGGTCGAGTCGATGGTGGTTTGCGGAAGTAATGGAAAGAATGTTGGATGTAAAGGATAACTCTTTGTTCAAGAAGAGTGCCTCTTTACATCTAATAAGCTTCTTCGGCACTCAAATGATATGGCTGATGCGTATGTATTGATCTGTCTTCAAGAAGGCTGACCCGACAACGGTCGACTACGTTAATATGACAGAGTGCTTAAGATATTACACAATCTAGCCGAGTAGATAGATACCGGGGCTGAGAATATATACGATGACTCTTCAATTAGGTGCCCATTGGACGTCGAAAATTCTTCTGATTCACGATAATACTGTATTATCTGCTCCATGGTCCGCAAATTTGCTCTCGTAAAAGGTCAGATTGGAACGGTATATGAGTTCCTTCGCAAAAGGGGACTTACAATATTTGCCCTTCAGGAAACCTAGGGATGAAGTTGTTGAGAACCGGTCTCTTATCTTCCAGGAAATCATGAACGCCTTATATACTTATATAGCGCCACCATTAACTGTATTGCGTGTCTTCTCATCGCCGATGACCATCAGACTGTCATTCATGCGACTAGGTGTAATATATTGGCGTTGGTGGTCGTGCACGAATCCAAAATTATAACAGTCCAATGACCGAGTTGGACATATAATCACCAACAGAGACTCACTGCCTTGGGCAGCATCGATACTTCTCATCTCGATCCCTTGGAAGTCCAGCTTGTGATATTAGATCTGTCAAGACACGCCTCTCCTCATTACAGAAAGAAAGACCGAGAATGCTGATAGATAGAATTAAGATGGGTCAGGTCAACTCAATACTGGTCTCCAATCATAAGCGGCCATCCACACGGAATTGGTTTAAGGAGGCGTTGATTTTTAATTTCCACGATGAATGAAGGATAGTCATCACTACTTTGAGTCAGAGAAGGAATCCAATATCCGCGGCTCTTTTCTAACTCCGCTAACCATGGTTGTCCTCCCTGATAGACAAGTTCTCAGGATATTGATGTCAAATCTGAAGGCTATGGACTGCCTGTCTCTAATAAAAGTGATATATTCGATGCTGAAGGTGAATATAATAGGTGGCAGCGACTCTGGTATAGATTCGATGATATGACGAGTTGTGGTAGGATTATGGAGCCAGCAATGAAGAAACGTAGCTCTGGGCGCAGAAATCGCCACCGCTTTCCCATGAACAAAGGATTGTTATTATTATTTGTAAATAAAGCGGCTTCCAGTACTGAACGCTTATGACGTTCGCTAGCTTTATGGTCGACAGGTCGCGGGTTTCCTACAAAGGTGTATAGCTGCGTCGTAATATGGGATGCAGCGGAGGTGGAATGTTGCGCTAGGGTATGGCATGGGACTTCCCTTGTTGGCATGCCCAAGGTGTCAGCTGTGGTGTTAGGGATATCGATCCTCTGGTCAGCTGTGGTGTTTACGAAGTACCTAGACGACGCAGGCTACTTCTATGTCTGAGTAGTTTTTCTCCGCGGGGTTCAACCTATTGCTCAAGAACATCATAGGTTGAATACGGAGGCGGTTTGAAGTGGTTTTGGCAAGGGGAGCTTGGAATGAGAGATGATGATCGTCATCTGTAGTGCCCTTCTCATTGCGAAGGTGATGACATATGGATTTCCGGGTATAATGATAGAGCCCCTCTATAAAATTTGAGAAGATAGTGCGAAATGAAGTATAGTTGTAGGAAAGATGGTTGGTTGATTTACCCTTCATAAAATTCGCCGCTGAATAAATTGACAATGTTGGACGCTATTAGACGTTGGACTTTCAACTGTATATTGAGCACGTCTGAGAAGCATCCTTTCGGATAGTAATAGTCTCTCCAATATATAGGCATTGTTCGGGTTCAACGACATAACAGTCGGCGGTAGCTGTGCGGTGTCACCGCTTAATATTCTTGTTGATGTTTGGGATGTAGCGTGCTATGGCGTTGGGATGGGTGGTCTCGGACATTTGCGACGCTTCCCCCTCCACAAGTATATATACCAGCTTGAATCTGCGCAGCGATTTTCTGCTAGCAGTTGAGGCGGTACACAGAATTATCTCTGCGTGCTTGGGGGCATCAACGTGCAGCGTGGCCCCGTCCGCAACATAAGCGGTTCGACTTGCGGGTACCGGCCGTAGGAGCACTGTATATATTAGTATCAACGGTGACACATGGGAGGAACTGGTAATCGTATACTAACGCTTTCTTTCCACCACGTCTGTTGCGACTGGTAGTGCTATTCATATACTTAGTAATAATTGGTAACAACTAGAATGTAAAACTTACCTCTCGGGGTCTTCCTGCTCTTCCTGCTCTTGGACGGAAGAGGGGGTGGGGGAGGCAGATCGCAGGCTCTCATTATCGTTGACCCTGCACTAGTCAGTACTGGTAACAACTAGAAGGCGTTAGATTCGAAACATACAGTTCCTCACGTATTTATACCGAAGATTTAGCAACAGAAATAGAAGTAAAGAAGAAAGTTCAAATTATATAGATAGGATAAATGACCTGAAACTTTTTTTCTTGCTTGAAAACTAGAATCTAGGGGAGATCTGGCCCATGTTTAACTTTCATATAGATAAAGAAACTCTATACCGGGAATCTATTACATTCCATACATACCGGCGTTTGCACCTCATATCCAGGCAAGCTGCTTGGCATATAAATACAAACACGATTGATCTCAGATATGGAGGCTTGAAGACTTCGTGGCTTGATTTTTTTTGGAAGGGAGAGCTAGCTAATGGCCCTATTTATCCCCAATGGTGGAGCGGGGTAGAGGCAACAGGTAGAGAACTCCCAACAATTGATGACCCAGGAATGAATTCACATCGATAAAAGAGGAGTTACACAGATTTCTACTTCACTTTCGTACCGTGGATGAATCGCCCTCTCCGAAAACCCTTGAGAGACGTCGGACAAATACCGGAGGCTGACGTATTCACCGACATTGACATTTCGAACTGAGCACCAGTGGAACGATATAGACATTCAGGAAATTCATGCTTCAAGATTCCTCTCGTCGGCGTGAATATTGCACAGATCCTCTTTAATCCATCGACTTTGCCATACTATTCCTTCTGATGTAGTATCATCGTAACCGTTGCTGATAAATTCGAGGGAGTCTGGCGACGACCAAGCCGAACAGAATGGCAAGGAGTCCAGGCGCAAGATACTTCGCTTTAGTAGAGCTACTGGCGTTGTGGTCACGGTAGAACTGAAAGACATGATCTTGAGAAGGCCCAGCTTTCTAATTGCTGAGCGTAAAACAATGGTGAGAAGGAGGATCCTTGACGATTCGTTACTGGTTAGTATGGGAATATTGTTCCAATACGCTACAGAGTTTGCCTACCGATGTGCATCGATGTCCTCTGGGACGAAATTCTCCAATACAAAGACGCTGATAGCGTTGAAGCCAGCCTGGATAGCAGAATGCGCCCAGGCTAGCGTCAAAGAATCAGTGGCCTGCCGGTGGTCTCCGCTATCGAGGGCCTGATATAAAGCGATTTTATACAAACAAAACCGCCCAAACCAGTATTGCAGACGGATTCGGCTGTTCAACGGCGCAACCTGCCCCGTACATGGGGTTGGGGCCCAAGCGGCAGACACTGGGATGCATGCCAGCCATTCTGAAAATTGGGTCTCAATCTCCGTAACGATACTCAACCACAATGGAGGCAGCCTCCTGTTCGATGATGTCGAGCTCTCAGTAGTAGATTCGCCAATGAGGTTACTTTCTTGCAGCTCAGGAGCAGTTACAACTCTCCAGAGTATCTGTCGTAGACTAGTTTCCGCTAGGAACAAGGAATAGCATGAATCGATGACAGGATGACCAGATGTATGCATCCGGTCTGAATCTGGGGCTGACAACTCTTCGGCCATGCACTCGAATGGTAGAGGAAGGCGATTCTCGAGCTGACCAAGTTGGCTGGGCCAGTAGATGTCGGTCTCCCAGCTCAGATCCCTAGATATTGGCTTCATTCAGCATCCCGCTTTTTCAAGAACTGGCTCTTTGTCTGCTACAAACCTCTCCAGATTCAATACTACCCAGTACAGTCTCACACTGGTCGTCCGTGTTGTAAGTTTGATAGCTGATGGAACTAGTACTTTCCTGATTCGGTATCAGCAACTCGAAAAGCATATTAGGCATAGAGACCGAACCGCAAGAGGAATTCATGGAGAATCGAAGCGCTATGGCGAAGATATATGGCCCCAGTCGAGAGCATAGACAGTTTTGCGAAGCACAGGGTAGCCAGGGTGTACGCCTGCGCATGCTCCAGGCGATATTGCAATGGAAGCCAACTGAGCAAGCGGACAGCATTGTCTAGTTCTGCAGTAATAGAGCCTTTATTGAAATTATTGGAGGGTTGAGAGTAGAGTTTTGCCAACGTCGTCATGAGGATGACGAGTATTGATGAAATATTAATCTGCACCCCGTCTCGGATAACGTCCGTTGCCATCTCGTAGATTGCCTGCTCGCAAATGATCGGATAAAGGGGATAGACCACGTCTAGGAAGTTTCGGATGTACAAGAAGACCTGAACTGGTTCATTCGGTGGGTGCGTCATAGCCGTAGGGAATGCTACGGGTGGAGCAACGGTAGCTGAGTAGGAAAACGCTAGATCATCCTGGATATATCGACTGCTGACTGTAGGATGGGCATCATGAACCGTCTTCCAGCGCAATACTGATGAGGTAGGTAATGGCTTGACTGAGGATATCCTCTGTCCTGCAGCAACATTGTTTGTTCCAGGCAGGGCTACTTCCCGTCGATGAATCTGGCCTGGAGAATTCTGGACGGCGTCGTGATCACTTCTTTGACAGTTAGATTGTGAACTAGCGCCCAGTGGATGATATTCGTTCCCAGTCTGTGACTCCTTCCTCGAATTTCCAAGAGTATCAACCCGGACATCTAGGGTCCGGAATTCCTCATGGAGCTGCGTTAGTTTTTCTAGGATCAAATGCAAAGTAGGATCCCGCCTAGGGAGAACTATTAGCACTATAGACGTTGGAGAGATCGGAGTCCACCCAGTAGAGACATACGCAGGATGTTCCCTGCGGTAAGAACATGCTAGTTTACGCCGTCGACAATATCGACAGGCCGGTTGGCTCTCATCACATTTAATCTTCTTCTGGCGGCAGTTCTCACAGGCCTGTAAAGAAATCAATTCAGAAAAGGAATTTGAACGCAAAGTACATACAAACACGTGAATAACGTACCCTACTAGCTCTTCTCCATGCGTCTGGAACGGAATTGGCAGTAAGCTGGCTGGTTGTAGGCGTAGCTACCTGCCATGATGTATAGCTCGAATATTGAGAATCCATTGTGGCAACTGGATTCGAATGCCTCAGGACGTCGGTGGCTTAAAGAAAAAGCACATTATGGCAACTGAAGTCAGTAACCACCGCTACGGGACTTGCCCGAAGATAAGTATACACTAGAATATACTCTACACCAAGACATGCACCTGCTCTAACCTCGGGCGGCCGCTCAATTTGGGATTAATGCCCGAAATGGATGGTGCGAAAGCATCCGCTATGGCGTAATGGCGGTAATTCCTGGCGTAACTTAAATTTTGGTAATTAAATTGTTACCTTCAACAAAGTACGTATTTTTCTTTTTAAAAAAAAAAGCCTTGTCTGGATACTAATCTATCTTATGCACTACTATGTGCTGTACTCTATAAACCGTGTTCTCCATAAAGTAAGAAATAACTCTATAGCATGAACCGATAGCCCGACCCAACTTCCACACCATGGAGCTTGATGACCTTGTCTTCCGCGAGTTGCCGATTGAGACGCCAATATACCATTCTCATTGAAAAGCAGACCACGATGAACGCGGCTTGAAAAACTGACACAGTGATCAGGGCCGGTCTATATGTTGGAGCGTCTTGCGCACGATATACTCCCGATGAGATAATACCGCCTAGGTTCTGGAAGGTGGAGATCAGACCTAGAGCAACCGCTCGAGCTGAAGCGGAGGGTGTGTTGCCACCTAGCCATGCTGGGACCAGGAGAACGGGCGTGAACGTGCCGAATGTCAACCAATAGGTGAAGAAGTATCCAAGCTTAGCACGATGGACGAGATCGAGAGATCCAAGAAAGACGAACCCGAGCATGGACACGAACATCGGCCCTATCGAGAACCATGCTCGTTGCTGCGTGTAGTCGGATAACCAACATGTCGCCAATTGAATCACAACAGCGGTAAGATTTGGACCTATCGTGTATAGGTTGGCTTGAACAGTGTCATTTGTCAGTCTTTTTATCATGACCTATAGACACAGTTAGCTTGATAGAGACATTGTGTCTTGGATAGGAAAGATAATACCGGCAGAAAATTCGAGCTGCTCGCGACACCTACGCCGTAAAATAACGCAGAAAATGCGAATACCCACGTCTTCCAATCATAGAGGACTTGGATTCCTTCTAGCCACGAGAAATCCTCTTTCTCCACACCCATACGTAGCGTGGCGCATCTTTTCTGTTCTTCCGTGAAGAAACGAGATGACTGTAGGTTGCGAGGAAGCCAAACCAGGGCCCATAGACCAATACCAACAGTCATGGAACCCTCGATTAAAAATAGGTATTGCCATCCCTGTGAGAATTATCAGTCAGAACCTGTCCGAATCAGACACTATTACGGATAGACATACCTTCAGAGAACGATGCCATTGAAAGACGCTCCAAGAGATGAGACCGCTAATCGCGCCCTACTGCATGTTAGGAAAATTGCCTGGGATAGCATAAGAACCATGGAACAACGCACAGCAATAAAGCCCATGCAGAAGAAAACCGATAGGCGAAGTGCTAGCTCCTTGCGCGTATAGAACATCGAGGCATAGTACGTAGAACATGGAAGGGAACCAGCCTCCATCAGACCCAGAACTATCCTCGTTGCCATCAAGGCTCTGAAATCTTTTACTGCCGACGTAGCCATAGCTAGAGCATCCCAACCAAGCACAAGCAGAGGAATTACCAATCCAGGGTTGAATCGCTTGGCCAAGATCGTGTCTGGGATGCCGAAGATAGCATATGGAATGTAAAACAACATCAAGACGAGGGAATACTGATTCCCAACGAGTCCCAGATCCTTTTCAAGAGTACCAGACTTGGCATTTCCTAAATTCGCGCGGTCGAGAGTATGGGTAAGATAGATCATGGCTGCCACGAAAATTAGAGACATGCGATAGGTCTTTGCATAAGTAGTTCAGGTTCATCCCACCTAGCGTCGGTAGCACGACGATATCTATTCTCCTCACTAGTGACTTCTCAACGGCACGGTCGATCGCTTGAGAATCCTGGCTGTGGATGCTTGACTCGACATCGTCGGCGATTCTGTGCTCCTTGGAGAGATTGGCTTCGGCGGTCCCCATGCTGATGAACTGTGTGGACTTGTCTAATCTAAACAAAATACATTATCTATCTTGTTGACTTGGCGCATTGATCTAGACAATGCGCGTTCCCCATGATTTATAGAAGATGTGTCTGCACGGCCAAATACATCGCGTCAACATGATTGCAAATTTCACTGCCAGTAATACGAACGTAGCACAATGGAGACTTTGGACAACTTAGGTCTCCGCTTTTGAGTTGGCGACAGGGAGTTAAATCGAGGTGACTTTCTTCTATCAGTAAACCGTATCCATCGCAATTGGCTACTAGTGTGATGCCGTCGACCCTTTACCCGTTTGATATCGGGTCTCGGTCCGGTTTCCGTGTATTGCGGCATTACAGCGAATAACTAGGGAACGGGATGTCTTGAAGGGTAGAAGATCCGGAAAGATTCAGAGCAGCTTATCTACACATTATTTTGTGATGGGTAGGATCATTCTGTAAGGTGGGTTGACGATTTGCATATGAGTTAGTTGTAGAAGTTCATAGTATCAATAGAGAAGTATGAACAGCTCCCAAACATTTACTGCATGCATATCCGTTAAAGTTATTCCTCGGAAACTAGGATCCAAGAAGGGTATAGCTGTACTAGAATATGATTCGTGACACAGAGTTCCGATCATATAGATGGATTGATTTCGATTTCCTTGATCGTTCTGCTTGAGTTTTTCTCTTTCCCTCTCACTTCCATTGAGACAACCAGCAGAGACAGCAACCATGGTGACCCCCAGAACTACAGCTGCAGAGGAAGAAAGATCAATATCGCAGAATGCTTTTGGCAGCGCAGGGTTGGAAAGTTCCAGTCAAGCTCTTACTTTGCGACAGCCCAGCTGTCAAGAGTCCAGACGATTTTTGCACTGGCCATCCGTCTTGGTGACAGCTTTGCTTGCTTCTCTAATTTCTCCAATCTCACGGCTGGCTACAAGACCATTTTCATCTTCAATCCCGGAGCCTCTAGATCCGACTGATTACCTGGGTCGTGCTAGGCAGATTCTCAAGACCACGCCTTTGATTGATGGCCATAACGACCTACCATATTTGCTACGAGTGGAGCTACAGAATCAAATATATGACCGAGTTAATCTGAGCGAAACGCTTCTCGGACATACTGACCTTGGCCGCATGCAGAAGGGGCAGATGGGTGGCCAATTCTGGAGTGTCTGGGTGGACTGTGAGCCGACACCTTATACTGAGGATCCAACGGTAAAAGCTGGAGTGTTGAAAAGTTTTATATATGTTTTCTAATTTACTACAGGCTTCGGTTCGGGATACGCTTGAACAGATCGACGCAGCCAAACGCATGATCCAGAATTACTCATCGATTTTACATTACTGCGAGGATGCACGGTGTGCAGGAGAAGCTTTCCGCGGTGGTCGAATCGCTAGTATGCTTGGAATCGAGGTATTTCCCTGACGCTAGAGTAGATACTTGGGAATTGACTTCTTCTCAGGGAGCCCATCAAGTGGGAAATTCAATCGCCGCCATCCGGCAGTTCTACGATCTGGGCGTGCGCTATATTACCACGACACATAACTGTGATAATGCTTTTGCGACTTCCGCTTCAACAGTCGCAACTGGCGGAGAGGATCGAGGCCTGACGCCGTTCGGCCGGGAATATGTAAAAGAAATGAACAGATTGGGCATGATGATTGATTTGTCACATGTTTCTCACCAGGCAATGCGTGACGTCCTATCCATCACACAAGCGCCTATTATCTTCTCCCATTCTGGAGCATATTCAATACAGCGGCATCTGCGTCACGTTCCTGACGATGTCTTACGGGGAGTGCGAAAGAACGGTGGGATTGTAATGATAACATTTATAAACCGTTTCCTGAACATGGAGGATCCTGACAGCGCTAATATCAACGATATCGTCGATCATATCTTCCATATCGCTGAGGTTGCTGGATGGGAACATGTTGGTGTAGGTGGCGACTATAGTGGTACACCTGATAGCCCCAGAGGCCTTGAGGTACGTCCAGTCCTTCTTTCTGGGAAATGTGTTCAATACTGATATGGATAATTATTAGGACGTTTCGAAATATCCCCACCTCGTCGCTGCCTTGTTAGAACGAGGAGCAACCGATGAACAAGTTCGACTGTTTGCTGGTGACAATATTCTCCGCGTATGGGCTGAAATTGAAAAGGTGGGAGAAGCGATTCGTGCGGAGGGGACTCGTGCGTCACGGCCCAATGAAGCAGTGTGGGATGGACGGCCATGGACTAAAGGCCATATCTGGTTGCCCTTTATGTTTCCGGACTCGAAGACTAGATTTCATGGCAATGCGAAGAGAAAGAGACCTAAAGCAAGTGATTTTAACATCAAACCATAGCTAGTACGGATGGGATCTTGATCGTCTTAGTACAAGATGCCTTGATCCTCTGACGCCCTGGCGAAAAGCTATACTACATATTTGAGATCTCTGACGATTTAGAGAGGACTACTTTGTAGACTCTCATGAAAGAATTAGTGTGATCGATGTCCATTACTAGGTTCTCAAGATTTGCTGAATTTTAATGAATCATTTCTTAGAACATGATGTTTATCCTGCTGTCATCACTGCCGAGCAGCCAACTTTGTCATTACCTTTAGTATGCGCTTCTGGATAAGAAAATATCGTAACCAATTGCTCGCTAATGATGTAAGTCTGGAGATATATGTCGTGATAGAAGCATTATCAACACCATAGGAAATTCTTTTCCGTTGCCCCTACATCTCCTACCCCTATCTGAAATGATAGGGCTAGCCTCTAAATTTCACGCTATGTAGTCTCCTTATGCACCATCCCAGTCAGCTCAGTCGCCATGTTTCTGACCGTTGACAGGTGGATGCTGCAGATTAGGGTCTTGAAACTTTCGGATTTCGGACCGATCTCCGGAATGCGATAAGAAAGTGGCTATCACTAGCGGTCATTATAGATGTCTATTAATATTGCGGGGTTAGATATGGCGAGAACCCAAGAGGAGATGGCAACCGGATCATTGAGACCAATCATTATCGTAGCATACGGTGGAGCCTCCATTTAGCACGCACTAATTGTATCTTGATTCTATCTTCATTTCCCCGATATTAGTCATCAAGACTAACGGTTCTGGTAAGCGAGATTTAGAAAGATCTAGTCCGGCAACGCCGACATGCTCTCTACTGTCAGCCTCAGCTATCCAGATCCCCACCAGCACCCTGGCACCCCCAACTAACTTACAGTGCCCTCTATTTAAACTATCCTCATAATTTACTCCCCAATACCAAACCCCACCACAGCCTTCTGAAAATGACCCCTTCCTGCCCCAACTGGCTTCGCGTGTGAGTATTCTTTCCAGTGCCCCTGTCTCCCACCCTGAGGACCGAGACAAATTGCTAATTACCCACCAACAGGGTCCTCCTCTGCCTAGCCGCCGTATCATTCCTCCCCCAGCTCCACCGCATCCAGACCCAGAAGACCAGCACCGGCTTTTCCCTCCTCTATATCCTCCTCAATCTCCTAAGTGCCACCGAACAATTCACCCTCGCCTTCTTCCTCACCGTCAACGCCGGCCCCGAACCGGACTTTTTCGTCCATATCCCGAGATCGATTGGGGATTGGCTTAATCTTGCTCAGCTTGGTGTTGATTGGGTGCTGTTTTTGCTGCTGTGAGATATTCCACCAACTCATTTCTCCCTGTTGTTGTGTTGTTATTGTTGAAAACTCACCAATGGAATACAAAGCTTCATCCTCTCCCTCGTATATCCCGCCCCACACCACCCCATCCCCCACCGCATCATTGCCGCAGCCCTTTATACTGCATTCGTCCTCATCTCGATAATCCCCCTCTTCACCGACGCCCTCTTTCCCACCCTCTTCCACGATCCCGACGAGCGCTCCCCAGGGTTGGGCGTGGGTCTCTTTGCGGGTGCGCATTTCTTTATCATCAGTCCCCTAGTGACCCTTCTCAGTATATGCTCTATCATCCCCCAGGCAATCCGACTTCGCTCTCAGCTGTCATCGCCGTCGCCGAGTCTTGGCGTGGTGAGTATCCGGGATTGGGCGCTACAGAGTGTGGTGTTTGCGGTGCTGGCGGTATCGTGGGTTTTCCGGACAAGGATTCGGAGCGGGGAAGATGTGATGCTGCCGTTTCGGTCTGTTTATTGGTATTTGAGGGTGGGGTGGGCGGCGGGGGGTAATGGGGTTTTTGCGATGGTCCAGGGGGTTTTGGTAGTCTTGGGGTGGGTTGGGAGGAAATTGGGTTGTGAGGGAGTGGGTTTGGGAGAGAGAGAGCCGCTGTTGGGAGAACAGAGAGATGAAGATGTGGGTGGTGTAGATGTACATGGTTAGAGTTACTGCTTTGGTATCTGGGGCTGATCTGAGCATATTCATGCTTCTCGCACCTATCGAGTAAGATATAGGAACTATAGCATTATCCCCATAAACAGAGGATATTCAGACAAATCTACGGAGAGATAAAGCACTCTCCATCCAAAAAGATCCACAGACTGTAACAAACTGGCCCTCTATCTCATCGTTCGCTAGTTACATCAGAAAACTACAAGACATCTAAATCAAAACACCAAATACCCCCGGGATTGATTCCCTCGTTTGGATAAAACAATTACCGCCTACGCCCCAGGATCTGGGTCTCGTTCGTGCCTATCTGCTATTGGTTAGGGAAGGTTCAAGCGACTATACCTTAGTCTCGTCTGGTGATCTCGCAGTACTTCGGAGATCTTCACGTAGTGTCCAATACGCTACCCGTCATGTATATTCGGCGGAAGGGTTGATATAGCAATATCACAATCGGATCTTCAACGAATAACAATCAACGAGCGAGTCAGAAGTAGGGCCTGCTTCGTACGTATACTTAGTAGTATTATTCTTACTAATCCATAATAGATAGAAGTAACTAAATAAAGAAGTAGATTCAATAAGTAGAATAATCACGAAGAACTAAATACATCTGCGGGCGGAAATGAGTGTCCTTATATATCCAGTCCTTCTCCTTGGTATATGTATACCATCTTGGTCTTCGTAGACCTTCCCGTATACCATATACCCTAATGGTATATACATACCACTTCTTGGCAAATATACCATTCCATATACCATAAGGTCACGTGACTTCCCGTCTTCTTGCCCTAGTGCTGTGCCGTAGGGTCTCATCTTATCATGGTGTCACCGTCGTGCCCCTCGATGGTTGGTCCATAACATCACTCCCCTCTCCTGAAGGTCTTTATCCCTTGAAGATATAAATAGAGTTCTTTCCATATTATCATTGTGTTCTCGACCCTTTTTTATAAGTATGTTTTCGCTATACCTCCCCGTCGTAACCGATATAAGGAGTGTTGTTATCAGGCTGACTTGATTCAGCAAAAAGGTTATCTTGCCTCTGTTCCTTGCGTCTGGTATCTTTTTTATGATATCCCTTATATTATGGATTTGAAAAATAAGAATTATACCACTTATACTCGTCGTGGTTGTAAATATGAAAAATAATTTTATAGTGATTGTGAATAGGAATCCCTCCGTCGTTCCAAGGACGAGGTTTAATCCCAGCTTGCCGTTGTTTTCGCCGAACAAACTTAAATTTCTATGAAGATAAATCGACTAATAAAGTATCAAAAGTTCCTAAAAGAGTGTGGTTCAAAAATGCTTGATCATGATATATTGGTTATGGATAAGTTGGATAAAGAGAATCCTTTCTTTGCTGAGGACCTGGCCGAGCTAGATCGTCTCGCGACCGAAGATGAATAACGTTGCCTAGCTGCCACCTCAGGTGATCTTACTCTGAGTCAACTGATTTGGGATCTGAGCCCTGGCTTTTGGGCTTCTACCAATACTAATATTGCCATATCAAATACCAATAATTCATCAAGTTCTTGACAGACTCCCAAATATTCTCCGAGGTATCATACCCCTGCCACTTCACTAAGTATTGGGTTTGTCCTCTGATTTTTCTGTGTTTCAGAATTTTCTTAACTTTATATTCTCTAATTTTGTTATTATCAATTTCGGTGTTTTGGTTGATCTGAGTGTTTTCTGGTGTTGGTTCTAATAATAAGATATAAAAAATCGGGTGCATGCGCTTCATGCTTTTTGGCAATTTTAATTTGTAATCTATTGGTCTGATTTTCTGCTTAATGATGAATGGTTTAATTTTCTTGTTGTTAAGTTTATTACTTGGTCTCTTGGTTTTAATATTTTATTATAGGAGATATATTTTCTCTTCCTCCTTAAAGTTAGGTCCTTTTTAATTTTGAAGGTTATGGTATATTGCTATTCGTAGGTTGATAAATTTAATATCCAACCTTAATTATTTATAAGTTCTCTGTAATTTCTGAACCTTGTGTTCTGCTTCGTGGTTTGTTTCTTTGGTTTCCTTTGGTTTATATTTAAATTTAGGATTATGTGACGGGCTATGCCCGGTATAGAGCTTCGGCCACCCTCAGCTAGCGTTGCTCTTGGCATTCATCCGATCTGACCCGTGACCCAAGGGTAAACCTGACCTCTGAGCTCGCCACCTCGGAGC